>KN837180.1:385019-408049 GCA_000827215.1 Sphaerobolus stellatus SS14
AATGATGTGGGGAATAAGATTACTATTATTAGTATTAGTAGTAAGTAACTGTAATATACAGAGAATGTGATAAATAGATATGCTGCTGTTAAGTATTACAAATTATTAATTATATAATGTTTGTAAACTTGGAGATGGTTGGACACCCCCGGACTGATCATTGTATGTCCAGAAGCATCCAGGACATCGAGACCTTCCAGAAGCACGTGGGATCAGAGCGCGCCGCTCCAGAAATAGCGCGGCTGCCCGGAGCTAAACTACCGTTACTGATGTGGCGGACTTGAGTCACGCGGAGACGAATTACGGAACCCCGACTTTTAACAATTGATCTATTCCTTATTTTACTACTTATTTTCCCAAGAAATTCTCAAGGCATAATTGTTTGAATGACGAATCCTTTATGTATTACGTATTATGGAGCTACCGGAAGCTTACAGTCTGAGGCAAAGGCCCTCAGTCATGAGTTTTCTTCCGGCTGCTCGGATAGACCCGAGTCTGGCTTGAGTTTGCGCCAAACACAACAGGGACCGCCATGTCGTCCTCTAAGTCAAATGCTTTCCTCGGTAAACGCAACTCTCAAGTGAGATCCGTTTATTTCTTGAGCTATTCATTATTAAACATGCGATCTGGCTCATAGGTTATTGCCATGGGAAGGAATACTTGGAGGAATATAAGGAGGTGGCAGGTGATGATAACGTTGAAATCCTGTCTTGTAACGACCGGAGTTGATGGATCCATAGCAAGGTATGGGGTACAGTTCTAGATGGCCTGCGACGATCGAACATTGTCGACTATTCTATCCATTTTCTACCTTCACCTCCCTTTGCCTTGAAGGCAGGCGCTCCGTCCACTTCAGAAATAGGTGGCCTCCTAATAGGGACTTTTAAATATATTGGGAACGAATTCGAGGAAGATATGAAACGTACTTCAGAAGACGAGGAGATACGTAGATGGTGGAAAATTACAGATACGATACAGCAGACTTTAGTAGAAGGCGCTACCAGCAGTGAAGGGGGAGACTGGTGGTATCCTTGTGAAGAAGTTTTCAGGTTCGAAAAGTAGAATGTTACGGAATTGTATCCATTTCGCATCTATCTTCATAATTTACATCAGAATATCTAACAGGCGGTTCATCAACAGAACGGCTGCTGGCTGGGAACTTGGCAGTACTCATCAGCACTCATCAGCACTTATATATTCCAAAGGAAATCAAGTTGAGAGCCATCAGCTCAGTTTCTGCGATCATATTCGCATCTTATATATGTGTGGTATCACGAACCTTAACGATTAGCCCCGTAGGGTTAAAACCCCTTGCATATCACAGTAAGTACTGTATGAGAGCTCCCCACAGTGGTAGGCCCGTTGGCCATCATAATCCGTCGCCACCAGGGGATAACCTACGCCAAAACACTTAAAAAAAACTTCATAGTATTATCATAAAGGGTTTATTTTAAGATTGGTATAAAATACAAAGATGATTAGAAAATAAGATAGTAAAGATACATAGATGTCACAGAAGGAGAGTTAAACAGCTCATTCTAGTCCATGATATTGGCTACAATACCTAAAGTCCCAAAGGAAAAATAACTAGGTGCACAAGCAGTATTTACATGAATAGAGCAAAAAGGAAAACTGCAGTACTTAGTCTAAGGCATAGCATTTTAAATTAAGATCAATACTAGTGGTTCAGATAAGGTTCTGATGGGTGGGTGTTACGTCCTGATATCTAGGCGTCACTTTGGACTCCGGATATAATAGAACAAGTGAGTAATTCGGAGTCCGGATGATATGAACTGAAAGGACTTGGCTTCAACTTATGTGTTGCGCCCTTAACTGTATGCATTGTCCTTATTTCAGAATGAAGTTTGGAACAAGGATTCAGAGTCCAACAATTGTCACAGACAAGTCAGTATAAGAGAAACTCGGAGACCGAGTATAGTAGAACGGATAAGAAGTAGACAGAGAGACAGAGGCTGGAATGAGTTAACAGAATAACGAAGTGGATTTCTGACTACTGAACCATAATACAAAGACAGCTATTTATACTAAATGGAGGCCAAGAACAAATGGAGTAATAGTCAGGGCCACGGAGATGAAACAGATAAGGAAAGAATGATAAGGAGCGTGGTTGGCTGGCAATAACATAAAGCGGAGGCCGATGAGAATGTAACGTAAAAATCATGTGGAACATAAAACACATGAAATCCTAAGCGATGCTCGGCATCAATAAAAGATAAGCAAGATAAAAGAAATGGAGATCCGAAAGATAAAGAATGAATGAACAAATAAAAGTAAAGACGGAGTCCGAAGATAAATAGAATATAATCGAAAACGCAAACAACAAGAGAAATCAAAGATGAATAACATAACAGAGTCCGAAGGAAATATAAATGAATAACAAGACCGGAGGTCCGAGGCTGATATCGGGATCAGGTCTTGACAGTGGGAATGTGAAGCTGACAGATTCGACAACTTTGGCGACAGTTCTGTTTCTTCGGAGAACATGCAGGCCTCCTTGTGTGTGTCGCGGTAATTTTTCCTTGAGAAAGCTTGATGGCCTAATTAACAGTCTATTAGAAACCTGAAAGAACTACTCCACGATGATTCACTCACCAAGCGCTACGTTTGTACTTCCTACCGCTGTTCATGGACAACACGTGGCGGCTGGCTTCTTGTTTACGCGAGAATTGAACTTTACTATTCGAGGAGTCGATCAGTCCAGTGTGTGATCAGCGAGTTCTCCCGATAGCACATACCATGTACTACACATAAATGGCTTCTCCTGAAGATGTGCAGATCGTATATGGGTAATCAACTGCGGTTTCTGTGTAAAGCCCACGAGATGCTTGCATCCTGTCCAACCACAGAAGAATGTCTTAATACCGTTGTTTGAGAAATCGCACACCAGGTGATTCAGCGCTTTGTTGGTAATGACTGGCGCGGTTTTTACCCAGGCATGCTGTCCACTGTTTGATAAGGATGAAGTAGCTGATTTCGGGAAGGGAGTATCTTCCTGAGCGGATATGTGAGTATTAGAGTGGGGGTATAAGGGAGACCTGAGCATACTGGGGAATCACGGCGCTCTGGAGGAACAACGTGAGAGGCAGGTGTAAGCCTGGAGCACCAGGCATACTCAGCAGACATTCAATTAGCTTACAAATCATCCTGTCTTTCCTGTAACCATGTAGTATCTCACTCTTCGCTCTCGAGCAATACACTGCGGTCCTATCAACTTGTGCGACTGCGAACTAGTGAGCCCAAATAGATGGCGGGCTTTCAGCAGGCTTGTTATATGCTGAACCGAGATCAGTATAATTAGATCATTCTGGAAAAGAGAGAAATAACTAACGCGCGCCATAACTTGAAGTCCAGGCTTTGTGTGAAGGATGTAGCGGGAGAAAGCTCGCTGCTGATAGAATCCCATCAGCGGATGCACGGCCGTCGAATGCATGAGATATGACATACCTCATCAGTAAGTTCGGATGGTCGTCCCGGAGTGTCCTGGGCGCTCCCGGACAGCTGGACGCTGGGCACACTGACCCAGAACTGGGGTGGTCCCGGACAAGTTGGGATTGCCTGGGACAGGTCTGATCCCAGCGGTTCAGCTCTGTCCAGGCTGTCCTTACAATATTAGTTTAATTATATAAATTAGAAAAAATATGTATATTAGGTATCTGATAGAATTTACTAATACATAGATTCGACATAGATAGTAAAATACACCCAAACGGATCAACTTGTTCCTCCGTCCTACTCTATCTGGAGCCTCCCCTACCACCACATCTGAATTCATTTTGTTCTTGTCCATCAAATCAGTTACGGCAGATAATTTTAAATAAATAAATGTCGAATGTCATTCTCTCCAAAGAGCGAAATACAAGGGACTTCTAAATGACTGTTCGGGTGGGCGATCATGGAGTACCTTGGTTGAGATCAATCCTCAGCGGCATTCTGAGTGAGGCATTCTTCCTCGTGAGCATCTCGGTCGTCTCTGCGAGAGAAAGCGCGTCCGCTGTATAAAGTCATATTAGCTACTTGCCTTTACATTAGTATTATGTGCAACTTACCAACCACTGCACTTGTACTGACGACAATTCAAAGTGGCTACATGACGACTTGCATCTTGCCTGCGATCAAAGCTTGCATTGCTTGGGCATTGCTTGAACATTATTGTTGAAAATATGATATAGACTCCACTTACCAGGTCGTGCAGAGAAACGGCTTCTCGAGCAAGTGAACAGAACGAATGTGCGCAACCAACTAAGATTGTCTGGCAAATCCTACAGGATGTTGATAACCTTGCCAGCCATAAAAGTAAGATGTGACGTCGTCACGGGTTATTTGAACTAAAAATGCACGAAGGTTTTCCGCAGGTGTAGAACTGGTCCTTTCGATGATGACGTGCTGGTGAAAATTCATTAGCATTGTATGTATTCGACAGCACTTGGCGACCATTTTGCTTACCGGCCTCGTTTCTCCCGCTGCAGCGGTTTGGGTTGGATGGCCATAGTAGCCGGATCCTAGATAGATTTTTTCAATAACACTGTAGGTAAGAATGTAAATTTTGAATTCACCAGTACCAGTAGGATAGTTTTAATAAACTGGATAGGAGGACCCTAAGTGACCGTAAGATCAGGCATAATGAAAGAGCTGGAGAATAGACAGTTTGTGCAAAACTGCTGGCGCTTCTATGGCGCTATTTTTGGTTGTGCAACTGGGGCTCCACCTTAGAGCTGGTGGTCGCTCCAAAGCCTCTCTCCACCACAAATAGCCCCACATGCACAACAAAAAATAGCGCCACAGAAGCGTCAGCAGTTTTGCACAAACTCTCTAATATCTCACCACTGCGGCTGCCGTTATTTCCGTTGTCATTATTTCCTTTACCTCCGTTACCTCCATTACATGACAATAAGGATACAATAATTAGGACTAAAATTCAAGGCGGGTGAAACTAGTATATACCTCCTGCGGCGCCGCAGGCAGAGCTGGAACCTTGCTGATATGACACCGTATAATGAATTTTTCTGGAGCTTCAAAGATTGTCAAAAGACTAGTACTGGAGCTACGATGGCATTTCCTGTCGACGAGAGGTCTCTTTATAGATTTCTATCTGTTGAAAAAGCCGGAGATCGATGTCATCCTGCAAAGCAGAACTACTCTATTTTGTGACTCCTGTGGCAATTTCGGACGCATAGCTAGGCACTTTGAGAAGGGACCCTTTGGTAAGAATCTTTGACCAATGTTTGCCTTTGGAGCATATGTGAACAATACAATGACTCTCAGCGCTCGCCAGGTGAGCTCTTCACCCTGTGACAAAGGAAGACAACATCACGGTGTTGATAGTCGAGTCGTTATTATTCAGTCAAGAATCTGCGAATAACAACTTCATGGTTGAACGTCGAAGATACGGGGCACGGCCTCATGTGAGTCACCTCGTGGTCCGGACGATGGTTCAGGTTCATCGACAGCCGCTGCTACCGACGTAAAAATGTCCTGCAATATCATGTTAAAACTATTATCTGTATACTTTAGCAGTATGATCACCTCAAAGCATTTTTTTGACGTAGTGCCGTGAAGAAGAACAAGGTTCAAAGTGAGGTTCAACATGTCATAAAACATTTCAAACTCCGCCCGTTTTGTACTTTTGACACTGCCTCTACAAATTGCCTCTGTTCCTGGATTTGTCGCAGTTCAGTGTCAAACGCGTCTCTGGATAGTTATTGCTGTCAATATTTAACGGGACGCCCGTGGTACATAATGTTCAAAGTCGAACTTGAAGCACGATATGACAATAGCAAGACAATAGTAAGTACCAAGTAAGTACTTAAATTGACTGAGTCCTGTGGTCGAAACAATTGATGCCTAGGACTCAAGAGGCTGAATCAATCTGTGCATAATGTTAAGGTGGTATCTAGAACATACCTTAGCCGCCATTATCACCTAGAGATTGGCTTGACTACGAATCACCGGCCTGCAATACTTAGCTCACTTTTACAACTCCGAGTCCGTTTTCACCGCTGATGGGTCAGAGATACTTCAACATCCCATTTATGCGTCAAGGTACTGTTGGAAGCGTGGATACGCACCATTGAAGCGCGGATGCTCCGCACACAATACAGCATCGATCCTTCCGTGCTTCAAGCAATAGCATCCTAAATGAGGCCAAGAATAGCTGCGATTGAAAGAGTATGGAACTATACAGGAGTATATCTGCATGTGAGAGGAGTAAAGAAGATAAGGACGGGGACGAGACATGAGCAGTGGCCAGGCTACACACACTGATAGACGTTCTTTCTGCTCCGTATCCTTCAGAGACAGCGTATACTCGAGACTATGATCACCAAAAACGATGTGGATAAGCTTGAAGGCGGTCCTAGGGAGCAATATGGGTTGAGAATCAACTTCAAATCACCGGAGGATGCGAGAACCATATTCGTCTTATACACCTAATTAGCAACCCAAAATCTATGAATTATGAAGGGTATGTTTAAATGAAACAGTTTCTGGCAAAACATAGGCGTATAGGTTGCACAATGGCAAGGAGACGAGCAGGAGAGTGAAAGGGAAGAACAGCTTACGTCAGGGTGAATCAATGGGAACCCACAACGCTGCATGCCTGATCATTCGCTTGCCGTTCTGCACAATCGGATGCATCAGTAAACTGGGTCGGTGATCCCACGCGTCCCGGATAACGCTCATCCGGTCTGGGAACGCCCTGGTCAGTCCCACAAGTCCCAGGTAATCCTGCGAAGTCCTAAACCGCTGCAAAATGTTACTCTACCTATTATAACTTAAATTAATACTTAGGGATGCAGACTATACACCCTAACACAATATTAATTATAGTGCACAATTGCTTTGGACCGCATATACTACTACATGTACATAATGAATAGCTACTAGAAATAAGTAAGTACTTAATTCAATCTCTTTTTGCTTTTATTTGCTCTGTTATATTGTTGCAGTCTTGCCTTATTGAATTATATTACTGTTTAGTTTTTGGATGAAGTACAGGGCTGCCTTGCGAATACTTAGTTAGGGTGATGCTATTGGCACGCAGGGCATCAATTGTGCCATCATGTAACATGTTTGTGCTGCGCGTTCCCTGAACTTATATTAACTTCAAGTTCACGTCATGACTCATGACTATCACTCTCACCCTCACACCATCTTCTCCTCATAATTGCATTCTAAGCCTCCTTCACCGAGTCTCCTGACCTGCAGGGCTGTTAGATGGTTATCAGGACATGAGTGAGAACAGGCTGCTAGATTGAACTACTTAGATACATTAATTTCGTCCTGCTTGCATGCCGTGGCAACGAAGTAAGTTTGATTTTTGAGAACTAGTCATTCAGCTATTCTAACCAACCATTCTGCAGGGTCACTATTGAGCATGGAACTTTGATAGTTATTTGCGAAGGACAATGGATGACAATGGTTGAGACATAGACATGCCAGTAAGTATTTTAATCATGATCACTGTCTCTGATGCTAACCTGCTGTATATCTAAATGTATCAAGGTTCACAAGACAGTTCAATTTGCCTTATTTTGCATCTGACAGTTCGGAAGAATTCAGATAGAGCTGGCTGGATATGGTGGTCGGTATTAGAGGCTCAATCTGTACTATTTTACGTGCACTATTTTACTATCTACTATTACTAGATGTTACAATAGCACTACTGAATAATATACTATTTTTTTCCGATTTATATGAGTGCACTGGTACTAGACGGACATCCTGGACAGAGCTGGATCCCTGGGATTAGACCTGTCCCAATGGATCCCAACCTGTCCGGGACCACCCCAGTTCGGGGGCAGTGTGCCCACGGTCCAGCTGTCCGGGAGCGCCCGGGACACTCCGGGATGACTGAACGAACTTACTGATGTGTAAACAACTTACAGAGTTGACGTTGAACCTATTCCCGAATATCACTGAAGAATTCTGTGAAGGTGAAACAATCACTATGGAGACACTACAGATCACGACTAGAGTAGCCGTTGTCAACTTGAATGATGCTAGCTCAGAGATGAATGCAATTGTAACTGACATTAATCGAACCGAAGAATAATAAACACGGAATAGGCTACAGTAGTACTGATCCACATAGCACAAAGTGAGTTCATTTCGATTATTGGATATGGGATCACGAATTTATCTGATATAGCAGCGTTTGGGGATAATGGTGTCCTCTAGATTTTCTATTGATTAGCTCAAAATTATCCTGATATCAAAGTGCCTGAAAAAATGGTTTCTGTCCGAAAAATCCTTTCAGCCTGATCAGGCCTAGTGACCTGGGCGGACCTGGGCGGCTCAAATCAGGTTGAGTCTGTCACTGATCAAGCTCAGTCAGGCCATAAGATTTCGAAAAATGATTTATTTGAAATAAATGCTTGCAGCTATGAATGTACCATAAGAAAATAATGTTGAATCTCTCTCCAACAATGTTTTTGCACCTAACGAAGTCCATGACTGGAGAATATCTAAGAATAGAGTCACGGTGGAGCACAAGTGGAGTGAGCTTTGTGATTTGTTCCCGTTGCTCCACAGCCCCACAAGCATTGGGAGAGTATATAAGGCCCTCAGATGTCGAATTGCCCACTTCGCTTTCCCCTTGACCTCTACTGTCGAACCACTGGGTTCAATCTAATCAGCTCAAGAAGTTGACCACAGCATAGTTCAATGGTATTGTTATATGTATAGGGATTTCTATTAGCTGTGTGTCATGATTTCTTCATTAATCTAAGCAGTGCTCTAAATCTTTACTACTTTTAGGAGAAGAATGCCCTGGGAGGTTGCGGAGCTTATACATTGGTAGGAAGTACTACAGACAAAGGCAGTAGTATTCTAGTAGTAGGCTCTAGTAATCCATCTTTACATAAGAATTAGAGATACAATATGTGTAATTAGTCACACAAGGGACATCCCACTATTAGGCCTTACTGAAATCCTTGAGAGATCCTTTCAGCTCCTCGAAATTTACCTAGGTTTATAACTTTCAAAGCTCATAAGAAAGACACTAAAAATTTTCATTTTTAGTCCATATTTACATAAAGAAAAAGTTGTTAAATATTTGTGACTTGTGATATCTTTATCACACAATAAATTAAAAGAAAATGTTGCTTTAAAGTTCTAACAAAGCTGTCATAAAACAACTAAGAAATTTAAATATCTGAGATAGTTTCCATTGTGTAAATGCCAGGAAAGTATGGTATTTTGTTTCTGAACAAAGTGAGATTTCTTGCTCCAAGAAGGTGGAATTTTTCCCAGAATAAATCATACATTTATTTGTAAGCATTTTCAACTTGGAAAAGGCACAGAAAACCCGCTTAAACATTTAGGCTATTTTTAACTGAGGATTTGTAATGGATTTTCATCTGGAGGAATTCATCCGGGAAATCAAATATCCCCGACTTCTAAAAATCTAAATGAATAAAGTGAATTATTTTTAGAATAGGGTTTTATGGGGGGGGTGCAAGAACTTTATTGGATACCTGGTGGACAGATCTTACTATATAAGGTTGGTGTGAGTCTTCTATTTCCCTGTTCTTTACATTTGATTCGTTACACGTTTGTAGGTGTCATAATGTTGCTTACTTTTTTACCATTTCTGGAACAATCCCAGTAATCAATTCTCGTAATGTTGCTTACTGTTTTCAGTATCCTAGATTCTAAACAAGAACATTCGTGTATCCTGCTTTTACTGAATAATCTGTGTATCTGACAGCATCTGATTGGCTCATGTATTTAGGTCATTATGCGGTGAGGGAGGAATATTGATAGTGCTGTCCAATATTGGGACATATATAAAGTAATAGAGTAGTAGGGTAGTAGTAGTAGTAGTAAAATATAGTAAAAGAGTAGGATCGGAGTTTTTTTTAAAAATCAGAACACATACCAACTAGTAGAGATTTCGGCCACCAGCTATTTTTCAAGGAACAATGGCGAAACAATTCCACATGACCTGACACGTTGGGGACACCATTGCTTGTTCTACCACCACCATCACCACCACCACCACCAAATTTTCCCTCAGCTGCTATTAGGTTTATTGCTTATTTATCTGCGATGTATGATGGTCTACTGTTGGATTGAGTAGTGGTATATCATGAGTTGGTGAGTTTACTGGGCTGTTCTTTTATTCCAAATCCAGTTGTTAAACTCAATTTTAGGCCTGGGTGTTTCCTCTCAAGTTATTAGGGCTGCGTGGGACTGGAGGCGGATTTTCTTTTAGGGGGGGGAAGCAGGAAGACTGTCGGGGCCTGAGGGAGGTACGACCTCCATGCTAATGCACGGGGTCATCGTATGAAGGTTGTCAGTTAATTCCTTTAACCATGAGAGGGTCGTACATCCGCCACTTTCATTCTGCCCTGCATGATTTTAGTCTTAAGGATTGGTTATAGTGAGCTTGGGATGTTTTCTGAGTATATATCTCGGTTCCATCTAATTCACCTTCATAGCGAGCTCGAACAGTGCACATCAGCTAATGCCATGATAATTTACTGCTCTCTTAGTAGCATGTTACTTAGATACAGCTTATAATAACTCCATTTCTTGAATGATCCATTTCACATTCTTTGACCTTGAAGCAATTGAACAAGGGAAATTTAGAGGGTGCCTATATGCAGTCTATCAGAACTTCACTTCAAATATGCAATCATAAAGAACCTTACAGAATAAATCCTGCCATTGCCGTAGTTGCATAGTGGATATCAATGATTTTTCCATTCTGATCTTCAGTATGCGAGAATGTAAAAGCAGCGAAAAGACATGCTGATTCCAACCAAAAGCATATTTTCAGCTAGTAAACATCCAGGGCACACCCTTGAGATATATTTGTCAAAATGTTCTCCAAATTTTGAGTGGTAGTAAATACTTATCGCCTTTCAAATCCAAAGGCTCCGCTAACAGCGGGATCAACTTCCGGATTCTCTCCTAGGAATCGCTTAGGCCTGAAGATTCCTGGTTCCTTATAATATTCTTCTGAATAAAATATTCCCCAAGAATTCGCAAAAATAATGGATCCTTTGGAGATTCTCCACCTACGATATTCCTCTTCCTCCATTGCAGCATGTGGGACACCTGACCAAGCAGCCGGGTTCCATTGTAAATGAGTGCTTCAAGTATGGTGTTCATGAGTGATCGTCCCATATTGGCAACTGAAATTTGGGTGAGTCTGGAGAGCCTAAAACACTGTCCAGTTCCCGATGGACACACTTTTGGATCTCGGGATGCAGAATGAGCTGGAGAATTAACATGTTTATAACAGTGACTGTTGTATCAGAACCAGCTAAAAAGGGTGCAATAAGCATTAAGTACTTAAACTTGGGACTATATACTTTGTCTGACCTGCATACATCGTTGCCGCAGCTTACTTGATATCCTCTTCCATGTTGGGATCGCATCCTTCAGCCCGATCTGTGAGTGCTGAATGAAAGATGCTGATGCTTTTCCTATAGCCTAAAAGGAGAGTTACAAGGATAGGATGCTATTTCGTAAGTAAATCTTCTGACAATTTTTACAAGGGCTTCATTGAACGGTTCATTCAATAATCGGTGTGATAATGGTCTACATTCATACTGTGTAAAATGTTTCTAGCCTGCTCTAGGGAATCACGTCGGGATATATTTCACTAGTAGTAAGGTATAAGTCTTTTTTAGTGAAATATTTGAAGACCTCACGTACTTATGGGAAATATGTTCACCAGATATTTTGGTTGGAAACCATTAGTCAATTTCGCCATAGTCTCTTCAGCCAGTTCAACGATTGGATCATGCCCAGATTGTACGGTGTATCCATAGGCAATCCTAAGTATTAAATTGGCAGAGATGTACATTAGATTCCTTTTTAAAGTATTTGGATTGGAAATCAGCAGTCTAAGCAGCATTCGTGTGGCAGACACCTGTCTTTCTGAGAATACTTGTGTTATCGCCGTTGGGTTTAGATAAGTAAACAAACAGCGATGGCGTTGCCATCGCTTAGAATATGACATGGCTGGGAACGCCCATCCTCCATCCATCCTAGAGTATTTCTATTAGTGAATTTGCTTAAAGAACTCCTCAAACAACTTACAAAGCAGGTTTATGTAGCTTTGGTAGGGACAGCCTATCAGAGTAGATAGTGCTCCGTTGCTCCAAAAGGTTAACGCAGGCCTTGGTCGAATTGAGGATAATTATATGTTTTCCAAGTGCAGTGACATGCACGACATCTCCATATTCGTGACTTGAAGTTAGATTGAAAGCAGTGCCAATAAATGGAAGCGACTTGGGTCCCGGAGGCAGAGGTAATTTGTGCTGGTCCTTCAGGAGATAGTAGGTGAAGAAAACACCGGCGATAATCCACGTGTAGGAAATATAATAGCTGGACAATGTACCCATTTTTCTACCATAGGCATCAGCGACTGAGGCTCGTTGGTGGAGGGACTTGGAAGCAGACTGATAAGTAGGCTGGGAATTTTGCGAATAAATACTACAAGTATCCTGCAATTTTTTGGCACAACCCCAGGGAGTGCCATGCATACATTGACCGATTGAAGTGACACTTATATGCTAGTTTGTCATTGACTCCATATGATTGATTCCATATTCCGAAGGGAAAAAGCAAACAGGCAACGTGGCTGCAGGACTGTCATGGCACGGCAGCAGGTTATGGAGTTTACAGAAAGTTGGAATATTATATTTGATACTTGTGAATGACATGATTCTTTTTCATTGAAATACCCTTGAGGCTTGAGCAATACTAGACATGCTCCTGACCTTCCTGCAAATGCTGAAGCTCCACTGTAGGCGGAGGTGAGCTTTTGTCCTGATACTTTGAAAATCTTCATTAGCGGAAGGGTTAATCCTACATATATATGTAATTACATAATATAAGTTATTATCATTATTATTTCAACTTTATTTTATGCATATAACTTGCCAGTAAGCTATTAATTTAATTTGAATATGTATTGTTTCAGAAATTCGGCCTCGATTTAGATAGCCAGTGAGTCGTGCAAGCACTTAGGGCATGACAAATAAAAATAAAAATAGAATGCTATCAAAATGGTCAAGATTGTTTGAGGCTGCAAGTGAACTGTCTTGCATGAAGTCAGGATTGGCACGTTACGCCATGCTGCTACGATTTATAGTAGTTTTGGCTAGCTTTTGCAACTAAAAAAATGTGGAGTTCTGATAGCTGCAAAGTAATGAGTAATGTCAGATTTGTCTGGGGACAAATGCTTATCAAAAATCCTTGCTTTTTAATTAGGATTTTCCAGTTGAGAATATGAGAGTTTACTTCAATTTTATGAGGTCAAAAAGCCGCCACAAATGAATCATAAAACTTGTATATTTTCTCAATCTTCGCTGGTAAAATCCACCAATAATGTTGTATTTTCTGTACATTTGCAGCTGACAAAAGGTGAAGCAAACTCGGTGAGCTGAAATCTTTTTCGAAGATTTTTGTGCCTGGTTAATAGTGGGATGTCCCTTGTGTCAATAGTCAGTCAATTATAGTATCAAATGATAATTTTCTGAATACTTGTATTGTGTAATAATAGGAAAATTGAGATGTACATTGTATGTAACCCTAATATGCCTGGCCAGGTTGAGAAGGCTTGATTGAGCTGATCGAGTTCTTGACACTGGGCAGCAAATTGGGCGTACCCGCCATGGCGACCTGATTTGGCTAAATCAGCCTCGGCCAGGTCGAAAAGAGTTTTCCGACATCATGTGGGATTGACGTACACATCTCCTTCGTAACCGTCAAAAAGATTTGCCCCACAATAAATAGATATATCTTGACTAATAATTCACCTTCGAATTTCAGCATAAATGACGCACGATCCGGTCCTTTCAGGGAGCGGACGTATTATCAGTGTACTTCCCACGTGCCAGACGAGCGTGGACGCGGTTAAAGGGCGTGCAACATACTGCGGTGGCTACAATCAGTTTTGGCTTAATCCTGAGCATTGCTTGGCGAAGAAAGACCTCCCGGAGCTCAATTAGTGTATTCCAGTGAAGTTCGTAGTAGCTTTGAAAAATCCATTCAGGACAAACTACGGCGTAGAGACGAATAGAACAAAGGGCTCTCCGAGAGATCAAAACAATCAGTGAATGTTTCCTTTGTTGTAGTGAACCGTACATCAAACTCAAGCACCGCATCGCAGCGCATCCCCAGGGAGATTTCCCATACAATTAAAATTATCTATTGATACGACTCAACTACAACCAGTTAGGGGTCACGTCTTTGCTATGTCTGAATTAAGCGATAGAAGGAATAATTGGCAAAGAACTAAATGCAAGGGTGAAAATACTCAGTTAGTCAGCGTTTAGTATGGGTTTTCCTGCTAAATAGTCCATTCTTCCATTTAGGGTTCAGAATCTCCAAAGAAATAAATAGTCATTGGGATATCCAGTTCGACGTCTAACTCAAGAAATATATTCTCATCGACTATATTCAGATCTTGAGCCCTGGATTGATTCCATCAAACACGAGCAAGATGTGGCACAGAAATCCTACACAGTCAACGGAGGCTCTCAAGAAACGAGGGAAAGCGACCGGAAGCATAATGAGAAATGATACCTAAAATGTCATATCATGACGGGTATTTTTAGTCGCAAGCGCAAAAATGACAGCCGTGTGTGCGTTTGAAAATGGCGCCTTCCTCAGTGCCAACAGGATTTTGATATCATTGATACCCTAACCAATTGATCTGGTTTCCCAGGATATATATCAGGATATATATAAGTGATATTTCGGTTGTCTCACTTAGCCTTGACTCTTCTGGATTTTCTCTTAAACGTCATGTCCTCGTTATCGTCTGCAGCATTGGTCGATGGTGCACGCAACCTGCAGGTTCTATTTAACCGCTACGACTGCCTTACTTACCTGAGAAAAATTAATCAGACAGATTGATAAATTCGTTATCGTTGCGCCATATGTGATGCTGCTATATGACCACTGTGAGTGATATTCTCCTGTCTCAACGGTTAATGGTGATCTGAAAGAAAACCAGTGTTGACATTTGCTGAGGAGGTGAGCAGAACCTGCATGCTTTGCCAGTATTAAGTTAAATTTCCTGTAGGTAGATCGTATTTGGAGGGCGCGATTGACTGGGGCTACGATACTTTTTTTTCTGAATCGATATCTCACAATTTGGCACCTCTCCGTATTCATGGTAGCTGTCTTTCTGCTAGCGTGCTCGGAACACGTACGTGTTTCATAACATAATTTCAATCCATCTGACTAAGCACGTCGACAGAGGTAGGCGCAAGGAAATGTTCACAGTATCGGGTGTGAGTATCGATAATTATATTTCTTAGATCTCGCTGCGCCCGTTTTGTACGTTATGAAGGAAGCACGTCACTGGCCGTTCTTGGAAGTGTGTGTCTTGTCTTCGATTGTGTTTACTCTAATTAACTTTTTTCAGTCTGCGAAAGTACGTCTTCGATTCATTGTAATCAAATATATCTGTTCAATTTTTCGGGAATGAAGTGATAATGGCTCTCAGGGTATATGCACTTTGGAGTCGTAGTCGTATTGTTGGCGTATTCCTAGTAGTCCTACTCGTCTGCCATCTTGTAGCGGCCGGCTACGGGCTCAGTAACTCCATAAGTACGTCATTATTTTATACTGCATACTACATAGGCTCATATTTTTAGTGGTCGAATTCCCTCGCGGAACTGTGGATGAGTATAATGCTTATTGATACCACGGGCATCCTCATGAGCATCCTTTCAACGGCAGCCTGCGTCCTGGCTGGCAGAGGTCATCGATTTGGTAAGCTTCCAGCCTTTACCAACTCCATCGAATATAAATGATATCCCGCTTTATTTATCGCAGTTTCCTTTTACGTCATGCCTCTGGTAACCGACACTGTTATTTTCATTCTGACCATCAAAAAAACGAACAATCAGCTACCTGGAATGAGCAGGACACCGTGAGTGGAGTCGTTCAACAGACAGAATATAGCCTAAGACTACGATAGTATAATCAAGAAGATAAGAATGTCTGGATTGATTTATTACGGTCCAATTTTCAGTTCCAATCTCGCCAACCTTATTATTTTCTTTGTATGTGTTCTGCTTCTTAGGCTTACACTGCCACTGATTACTACCCAGATTGCCCCGGCGGATTTAAAAGCCGTTGGCGCATCGTGGGTTTTTCTTCCTCATTCTTTTGCATTTCTATTTCTTTATATCACCCTAGGTTCTGCATATCGTTGACCTCACTTATGGTCTCGCGTCTCTTCCTCAATCTACGAAGTGTCGGATTGAACGATGATCCATTCAAACGTGAGGCATTATATGTGTATTTTAAGCTATTTCTTATAACAGTAAATAATCAGAAACATCGAGGGTATGCTCTACGTTGTTAATTCCTATTCGTCGACTTATCTTTCGATGTTTATTCGAAAGTCTGGGCGGAACCTTAGCGCCACCCTCATTGGGAATCTTGGAGAAGACATTGAAGATCGTGTGGACTCACATTCCAAAGAATATTTCGGCCGTCCGCATTTAATACGATACCGGATGAATTTGTTGAATTTAAACGAGTAGACAATAGTCAAACATTCCTTCGAAAGGAAGAGATACTCGAATTCTAAAAAAGAATACCCAATTATTTAATATAAATAATAGAGATTTCATGGGAGTGAAGGAAAAATAAGGATCATAGCTGCTGTCAGCAGCCGATTAAAAATCTAATCGCCCAACGGTGAACGAGGCTGAGAATTACAGAGCTACAGGTTAAGGCATACTTCTCTTTCGACCATAGTAAAATTCGGTGCGAAGAAATAATATACCTGAAAACCTTCGCAGTGACTTTCACGACGGTGAGAGAGATTAGTCATTCGGGCGAGGTCACCGATTGGTCGCCGGGTAATTGCGGATTGGTTAGTTCTTGTTTGACTCTGTGGGCGGCACTTGACGTTCCTTGAAATTTTCGCTATCTTCAGTTGCCGTCGCTGTGGATGTATCAAATCGTAGCGGCGCAGGCGCCAATCCCCAACTTCCTTCTTCCTTTTTTTAAAAAAAAAGTGTATATATATATGACACCAAATATTACACTGAAAGTATGCAACATGTGCTTATTCTATTAACATCATACGTTCCACCATGCCACAAATTTTCATCAAAAAGGGGAAGGACAATTTAGCAATATTGCCAATTTGAATACGGCGATCGGTAGCTAACCAAAAGATGCTATGAGGAACACAGGGGAAAGCCTCATATATCGGATCAGACCAGGCACCCTGACCACTAAGCAAAGAAAAAAATGTAAAGCCATACCAAGTCTGGAAGAAACAAAGTGCAATGTCAGATTCAGAGAGAGAAGCTGCATGACAAAAAGGCTGACACAAGGAGACAGATACTCAATAATGATGACAATTTGATCCCGGGACATGGTAGATATGCTTGCAGAATAGGAGAGAAAATCATCCATGATAAAGTTCATGAAATGTAATTTGGTATGGTACTGATCTCAAATGTGGGGTTGAGTTGGTGAACAAAATGTTTTAGGTCATTGTGGCCAAAAGCATATATAGAATCAAATACCATCTGTTGGTCAATAGGCAACCAAGGGGATATGAACACAAAGGTCATACTAAGGTAAAGTAAAAGGGATTAGGCAACAGTCAACATGCATAGTAACATGAGAAGGAGAGGCAGGAAGATGAAGTAGGCAATAGGGAACAATAACAATAACAGATGTCAATGTCAAGATACAGACACAATGATAAAAAGGAGGCAACATGTGTCAGTAATGGGATTCAACCAAAAAGAAAAAAGAACTCACCTTGACGATAAGGCAATAGGCAATAGGCAACAATAACAATAATTGATGACAATGTCAAGATACAGACACAACAATAAAAAGGAGGCAAGGAGTGTCAGTAATGGGATTCAAACAGAAAGAACAAGGAACTCACCTTGCACAGTCAACACAGCATAGGGAACAGATCCTAGTTTCTAAAGGAGAAATGTGGAGGAAAGGGAAGGCAGATGCTTGAACTGAAATGAGCAGATTGTGCCTTTATATATGCAGGGGATAGGATAGTGTAAGGATTTTCACACAAGGACAAGAATATCAGAGCACATGAAAACAAGGGGGAGATAATGCGATGACTAGGACAAGATGAATAATTAGAGATAATGAAAGTAAGCATAATTACGTAAAAATGAATCCAAAATCAGAGGACAGCGAATAAGTAGGGTGGAGAGAGAAAGATAATGATATGTGAATGCTTTCACATCCCAAATTAGTAAGATCCTAAGGCATGGATCAGCATTGAAATCATATGGTGTCCTCCCATAAAACCCTTGTACTAAAAATAACTTCGCTAAAGCTCATTTTTTTAGAAGTCAGGGATACTTCCTACTCCTAAAGGGAAGGATCCACTGAACCGATGGTCATTAGGTGATGTTTTGCCGAGCTTGACAATGAGAGTGGGGTAGTGGAACAATTGTCCGCCCGGTTCAATATATGACCACAATTCTGATGTACCTTAGGTCTTTATCAAGACAGCATCATGATGGGCAGTCCTCCAAAATAGTCTTTGAGGTTCGCATTATTTGAATTTTGGGTACTTGCAGCCTGGCAACTGGATTCGAAATTGTGGATATTTTCCAATAGTGTGCACCATGAATTTATTGTTGGAAAACCAAACAGAACTTGCATGTTTCATGGAAAGGCTGGGTAGAGACATGATATATTTCCTATCAGCCAGTATGTACTGGTCCTGTTAGCTTAGAATATTGGTTTACTAGTAAGTCACATATATTCTTATAGCATGCCCTTTATCTGTGTAGATTGTTCGAGGACGTCCAATCTTGATTCCTTTTGCACATCTCTGTTACTGCCCTTTGTCATAGACCTTGTGGTAGCACACACATGCTAGTTTTTCCCATTTTCCACCCCCAAACTTCTTTCTTTTATTCCGGCCTATCCACATTGTATTTCAACTAGAACCATTAAAAGAATTGGTCTACTTCGTTCCATCCTCAGACTGATGGAGCAACAGAATGAGCCAATCATTCAATTGGGCAAATACTGAGAACAGTAGTTGCTAACAATCAGTGGGATTGGGCAGAACATTGCCCAATGGTGGAACTCACTATAAATAGTAGCACTAGCGAATCAACGGGATATGCTCCCTTTGAAATTATATATGGGTTATATGCTGCATATAAACCTGCTCACTGATTTTAATACCAAATATAAGGGTATTAAACAATTTGCTGAAAAAGCAAAGTGGAATATAATGGCAATGCATGATGCCATTATAGCCCGTCGCATTAAACAAACAGTTAATGTGAATAAGAGACGGAGACCAGGAGAAGAATGTTTCCCTGGTGACTTGGTATATTTAAGTACCAAGAACCTGAACCTACCCAAGGGTCAGGCTTGTAAACTTTTACCAAAGTTTATAGGACCTTATAAAGTCCTGGAAGCTCAGAATGAGAGCTCCAATGTCATACTTGAACTCCCTGAGGAGCTCAAGGCTAGAAAGATCCATGCAACCTTTCACAACAGTCTTATCAGGCCGCATATACCTAATAATGATACTCAGTTCCCAAACTGAGAAGCCAATGCCTTTTATGACTTTGGTAAGGACGACGAACAGGAATGGTTCATTGAGGAGATCATTGGGCATGAGTGGACCAATGATGGGTTACAGTTTAGAGTCCAGTGGACTCTAGGGGATGTCACCTGGGAGTCCCTTTCAGGTGTAAAGGAATTGGAAGCTCTAGATAGGTATTTAGAGCTTTGCAGCATCAAGCAACCACGTGATCTTCCTAAATTAGGAAGCTGAAGGAATAATTCATCAAAAAAGAGGAATTAACACACATATATGCATGTATATGTGCATCTAGGGTAAGCTCCTAGAAATAGCATGCAGTGTAACTAGCGTGCTGCAGTCTTATAATAGCACTAAGACACTCTAATACCTCAATAATGAGGTATTATTGCACATATATGCATATATATGCACATTTATTACCATATGGTTAATAATAGAATAACTCATTACATGAGTCACCAGACATGAGTTTAAACAACAATAGTTTAAATGGAGGAATGTGATTCCTCAACAACACTGATGCAATCAGTGTCAGTCACTCCATATGTGGCAGACACTATTGGGTTGGCACACCAACCCAATGAGCGTCCCTAATGCTATTAGGGACGACAACAATGGCTACTTCCTCGAAGATGTAGATGTCGCCGCCTGGTTATCTAAGATAATCGCTGACGTACCATGTCAAGCTTTCATTTACCAAATGAAAGTCATATTTGGCAGTCACCTCAATTTTGAGATGATTTTTAGTGGATTCAGTTTGAATTCACTAACCTCCCACCACCAACAAATGCAGTGGATAACTGACGTGTCAACCCCTATCAGGGTTAGGTCCCAGATTGTGAAGGGACATAAAGATAACTCACAGGTCCACGCACCTGTGAGATTGCCCATGGGAGCAGATTTCCTAATACTGCTCCTGAAACACTGTTCTTTGTCTAAAGAACAGATATATAACCAAATCATCCCTTATATGGAAAGGGATCAAGAGAAGCGGCTGATGAGTGCTGCTGGAGTTGAGAGAGCTGCATATATGCAGCTCCATCAAAGCGCTCCTGCCCTAACTAAGGGCAAGAAACCTTTGACTGGCAGTAGTCAGTCAAAACCATCGGCTCACATGCCTCAGCCTGCTAAGATCGGGCAATCCAACCAGCAATGGCTAGATGCTGATTTAGAGGCTTACAATAAGCAGCGTGAGCCTATTCTGCCCTACTCTGATGAACCACCCACTGGTGAACCAGATGTAGAAATGAGTGCACCAACAAGTGTTGGTGCTAGTGGCACTCTCCCAGATGAGAGTGCCATGAACTTAGATCAGGAGTTAGCTGATCTTTATGATTGACTGCTAGTAGCAGCCAGCTGGGGAGGATGTAACAGTTATATACTGTTATATTATTATATATGTATTACCTAATATACATATATGCTATCTAATTAGTGTGGACACCATAAGTGTCCACAGCGGTCTGTATTTAGCATGCCGGCGCATTAGGCGCCGGCATACATATCTTTAACCACTACCCTATTGTACTACCTACTCAAATATAACCTGAGTTCAGTTAGTATTGTGTGATATAAGATATACACAACTGTTATATAGTGTCATGGACACACAGATGTTCAAGGAGTCGACATTGTGGCACAACCGGGGAAAGTTCTTTGAAGATAATGAGTATATTGGCAGATAAAGGCATTTTTTGCTTCACTTCCTTATGAATAGCATTAACATGCAGTTTTGTTGTAGGATATCTACTTACAAAGTTCACCATATGCCTGTTCAGTGAATATGAGCTGACTAATGACCGAACTGTGGCAACACTATCAATGGCTATCTCACCATCATTACCAGTGCCAAATTCATCATCAGCCTCACATACATTGCAATTGGTTAACTGTTCGACATAGCTATCCTGTTGGTCCTTACCATGCTGTGGGGAAGTCGGAAGTCCTTCTACCATGACATGATAAGTTGGATGCAGTGGGGGAGCAGATGCAGGGTGCTCCTTGAGAGCATTGAGTGGTACAGTTGGAAGTGAAGGCAGAGGTGGCAGGAAGGGTGTCTGGGAAGGATGAGTGGGACAGAAGTGCTGGGGAGTTGACACCTTGGTAAACTGCCCTGCAGGCCTTAGAAGCTCTTCAATAGATGGAAGAGGTCCCCAGTATGAGTAGGTGGTGGAAATTTCATGAGGTAGTCTGGCTGATGCTGCCAGTGACCAGAATACATTGAGGGATCCATCTCAGAGGGTGGGCAAGGTGGGATTATGTCATACAAAGGTCCACAATAGTCTAAAGGTGTCAATGCTTAGGTCAGACAGGGGAAAACGTAGGGGAAATGCAAAGGACATCTAATCAATTCATAATTTTCCCTTGGCTGCATGTGAAAACCTACAACTTGGAGACCAGCACTAGGGAGCATGCTGAAGGAATGTATGGAAAGTACGGAAAGTAAGAATTAATTAGGGCTACTATATGGCATGCTTGGAAGATGCTCAGAGCTATACACAATCACTGATGCTTGGAATTTGGATTTTAACAAATTTGGTCAGTTCATCAATGCCCAATGCCATTAGTACCCTGTCTGACCAAATGAAGCAATACAGGCTTGAACAAGACCTCAATTGGCATTGGTGGATAGTGTAGGCTGTGTATCTCTGATGGATCCGATTTCAGTGAGTTTTATTGCTTTATTTTTACACATCCAGTCTTTAATACACGATAGAGCCATGTGTACTGTATTCTCGAAACTGCTTCGACCCCATTAAGGAGTTGAAATATACCCTTCAAGTCCCGTTGCATTGGCAAAAGGCAGTGGAACACATGAAGCATCAAACACATGATTCTTTGTCGCTGGTGTGCATCTTTCCTTCCCTCTGATCTGTTTCTACTCGTAGTTCCTAGTGTACAGATTATTTTCATCACAGCAGCTGCAGTTCAAAGATACAACCTACCAATGTTGCAATAATGGGTGATATTTCTTGCCAGAGAATTACCCAGAGCTGCAAGGGTTTGTTTTATTACTCCGAGGCTGCACCAGATTGGTACAGACCAGAATCTGCAAATAATCAAGCCTGAGCTTAATGTTGTTTTACTCAGACAGCAGTGTGTCCCAGCTTTTTTTTTCTTTAATTTTACTCATATTTTTGAGAGCCTTTTTCATTTGCTGATGCTGAGCCACTGAACATCTTTAAACTGAAGGAGGTGGAGTATAATGGTTTGCTGCATTTTGTCAGTTTCCCTCTTCCTCTTCATTGCTACCTAATATGTACCAAGTAGCTGTTCTATTTTTTAATAAGAATTTTTTTTCCCTCATTTTGTTGCTCCAACTACATAAGTGTAAGGGCAACCCTCGAAGCCGAGCGGACGTCACGCAGAGCTAGCAGAGGGGAAATCCAAAGATATATAAGTAAATGAAATATAAACACGCGAAGGGAATCTCACCTAGCAGAGGGAAAATCCAAAGAGAAAG
>KN837180.1:414666-439128 GCA_000827215.1 Sphaerobolus stellatus SS14
ATATACACGCGAAGGGAATCTCACCTAGCAGAGGGGAAATCCAAAGAGAAAGACTTGGATTGCCTCTGCCAGAGTGAGCCCACTATATACCGTCCGGAAACGGGAACGCAATGAGAAGGAAAACAAAGGAAGCGGAAGCGAACGGAGAAACAATGGAACAATCCCTAAGCCGACCGGCGCTAAAACAACCCATCACTCATGCGCTATGACTATATGCGCATATATCCTCCACCAGTCAACCATTGTCTCCAACCAAACCTCCCACTCTCCGGCCATAGGAGTCGACGAATGTGTTGAGGGTGAATCCCGCGCGGGATCGCTTCCAGAGGGTGCTTGACGCGAGGGATAGTTCCGGACGGAAAGGTTCCGGGCGGAAATCTGGAGGCGTCCCCTGACAGGTCCACACAGAGCAAGGCCAAGCGGGTTTAGCGTCAGGGGCAGTTAGCGCAGGGCTGTCTGCAGACTGCATGGGTTATTTCTCTTGTTCATCTTAGCACCATCATTCATATTTCCCTTATCTTTGATTGTGCCTGTTCCATTTACTATTGATTGGGCTCATTTTAGTAGAGGCAATCCAAGACTTTCTCTTTGGATCTCCCCTCCACTAGGTGAGATTCCCTTCGTGTATTTATTCATTTACTTATATACTTTGGATTTCCCCTCTACTAGCTTGGAATGACATCTGCCTGGCTCTGAGAGTTGCCCTTACAGCTCCCACTCTCACTATTTTCATCTGGACCCACCTATTTCCTGCATCGCTGGAGCTACTTCAAGCATAGAGCAGCTCCATTGCTGGGTGCACACAGTGCCGGTGATATTGCCATGCTCTTGCACCATCTTTACTCATGCTAACAAGATATCTGGAGTGCCCCATAAGTAAATATGGACCGAAATGGTAGGTTTTCCATCAATGTTTGAATGTACATAGAAGCAGATACGGTTAATAAAATTTGTGATTGACTCCAACCCATTGTGCTACTAATTTCCCTTAGCAGTTGCACACTCCTCCGGTGTGTCATAATTGCTATTGTAAGTCTTGATAAGACCCACCTTTGCATGCTCCACTCAAATAGCATTAACCAATGGATCTATTCCATCAGATGCCACAGAGTAGGCTAAGAGGAAAGCTGTTTCATTATAGTGATGGCTCAGGTTGTATATTAGTGGAAGTAAGGTAAGAGAATTGGGAAGAAGACACCTATTGATATACTCTGTGATTATCTTGTGCTTTGCATATAGTTGAGCTTAGCATCTGTGCTTTATCCATGCTGCTGACCAATCTCTGAGAGGCTTAATGAGACCATGGGTGGGATCACCCTCCTCCCAGTCTTTTATGACCTTTTCCATGCATCCTTGCTGCGTTTAATTGTGGGAATGGTGAGTGTAAAGGGGAGTGATTCGTGGTCACCATGAGCATCTGTTGTGGTTTGGACAGGTGACATGAATTGTGGGCTTGGGAGAGAGCCAAGAGAAGCTGATGTGCTGGGATTGTATTCACTGATCCACTGTATAGAAGATATTGCAGGGATGGACAAAGTAGTAGTACCTGCAGTCATCCAGGTGACTAACTTTGAATCTAGTGAGTGCTCTATTGCTTTGATCACACTTGGCTGATATGAGCCTTGCATTAATTCCCCTCATGGTGTAGGCTGAATGTCCTGGTGTTCCGCTAATAAGGAGATATTGTTTTCCCTTTGGTATGGGCAGAGAGCATCACCATGACCTTCTTCATAATTGTGAAGGCCATCCAACAGATACTTTATCAATGTGTCTTGCTGTGTGTAAATGATAATAAAAGAATGTTTATAAACAGGACAATATGATGACTTACTTTTTCACCTTCAGACCATCCACCCCCCACCATGAAGAGGTCCAATAATTAGATGTACCATGGAAAGTACAAATAAAAGACAGCACAGCACAGACAGACAAACAATAATGGGATTAGGAGGTATTATTTATTATGGCAACATTCACTTTACATGTAGGATATTAGACAATAATGGAAATGTATTTTACAATGATGGAATTACTCCAGGCTCCTGTTCAACATTTGAAGGATACATTTTAAATTGGCAGAATCAAAGTTTGTATTACAAAAACAGCCAAACAGCTGGTGCTTTAATTTATTACATAACATAATTGAACTAAATCAACATAAATCAATAAATGAGAATATCATCAACAAAGAGGAAACGTTCTGCCGGGCTTGCCACAGCCCATTTGGTCAGTCTAATAATTTGTCTCTTTCACTGGCACTAGACCTCTTCCAGAAGGTGATACTGCGAAGAATTTGGAGAGCCATTGCGGTGGATCAGTGCAAACAAGGCTGCCAAATTGGGTTCTGAACAATATTTGAAGTTGGGATGAGTACATCCTCCAAGTGTCAGGCCCCTGACAGCGAACACAGCCAACGGCGTCCTCAGTAGCGGCGATGTTGACATGGCCCTGCCCAAACCTGACTAGGAAGTGATTGGAACTCCCTCCTATGTGCTGCAAACAGGGGCACTGACCAACAGGGATCATGCAGCGGGCAGTGGTGAGGATGGAGTCAAACCAGACAGTCACTGTATCCTGTCCAGCAGCTGGAAGTGCCCTGCTAGGAGGATGACTCAGAAACAGCGACACAAGATGACAGTTATCTGGAGATCAAAATATTATCAGATACACAGGAACCAAGGTAGCACACAAACAAATAAGTAACTCACCATCCCAAATGCACATCAGCCCAAAGTGATGCTCTGGGTCTTGCCATGCCATTGATGCCATCATACCAATACACCCCTTCTTCGTAATGGCTTCCTAGGCTGGCAGTATGTCCTCAAAAGCTGACCCAAAGCCCAGGGTGAATGGCACATTGACGAGGTAGAATCCATGGTGGGCAATATCATAGAAGGGGATTGACAGGGGAAGCAACCTTGATGACGGTGTCGGGGTATTGCTTGGGCTTGGTCAGGGTGGTTGGTGTTTTCTGCCCAAATGCCAACACTATGCAAACAAGAAGGTTAGGCAGGAATAGACAGATAAACAACAATTGCTTACTGCGCAGGTCATAGAAGAAACCCTTCAGGTAAATCCTCTGGAAGCAAGAGTCTTCAGCATCGGAATATGGGTTGGCGGCATCGAATTTGTGCTTGGTGAATGCTGCGAAGTTGGGCGGGGGCTCCCATCCGTGAGGCAGAGTATTGGCAGCTACAATACTGGGTGCAACTATGCCTGAAGGAAACTTGGAACCCCCTTTTCGCATCAGGCGTAATTTGTTCACCAAGAGTGAGGAACCCGCAGCCTTTGCTGGGCTTTGGATGACAACTTTTTTGCCGTTCTTTTTCTTCTTCACTGCTGATGGATCCGGCAGTATGTCCCCGGCGACGTGGGCCTCAAAACGGGATGATGGAAGGGTCTAATCACGCACGATGAGCTCCTCATCATCGATCATTGAGTCGATGCTGTGACTGTCTACATCGTTAGGCAGTAATGCTGCCCCCTTCTCCATCTTCCCGGTGGCGACCTTCATGAATGCCTTGCCGAGTGCTTCAGGCATCTGTCTATAATGCATCCATTAAGTATCAAATAAATAGATTATCATATATGACTGCTCACATGTGTGAGTGTATCTCATCTGCCGGCAGAGCTCCCCTAAGCTTCGAAATTAGCAAACACACATCAGTAGTGCTACGTAGCTCTCCTAGCAGAGACGCCCGTGATAGGAGAGTTATGAAAGCTAGATAAAGGCATATTCGCTAATTAGTCATATCTAGTACTACCTAGTGATACCTAGTAGTACATGGTGACCATATCTGTTTAGAAAATTTGCCATTTGTCAGGTTTCCTGATGCACTCCCGGGGTTAATATGGATAACTTACGCAATGTGTCCAATTGCCAACATCGCTGCCTTGATCTTCTCCGTGAACAGGGCATTATCTTTAAATCTAAAGCATGCCCGGTTATTGAATCTCCATATGATAATCTGATCTCGCGACATGGTAATCTGGCACTGGGCCCTCAACATGGTATGTTCATCACATCCTTCAATCTCTCACCTTATACACCTCGGATTATGATCAACCATAACTCGAATTAAAGGCATTGTTGTATATAACATGGGAAATGATCCTCAAGAACGGAAATTAAGCGGGACGGGCTATATATAAATGTATTTGCTAGGGTGCTGGCTCCGGGGTCATATCCTCCGCTGGCTGCTTACGATGTAGTGGGACTGTCTGGTGTTGTCTAAATAATGTATATTACTTCTCTCTATTTCTTTTAGAACATATTTGAAGAACAGTGAAGCAAAATTTCGGGGTTATTAAATACTATTAAATTGTTGAACTGAGTCGTCGTCACTAAATCTGCGTAGCCCTCCAAACTCAGGAGTTACCACCCTAATGAAGCAATATAAATACATCTTAGTGACGATTACGATTTATGAACTTTCTAAATCACTAAATCTTCAGCCGAGTGTACCAGGGATCCAACGGAGGAGAGGAATTGGCAGGGCAGGTTCGATGTTAAAGAGACAAAGAGCCGCTAAAGCAATAGTTCTAAGGTGTTTGGTGATAGCGTTTATATGGAGCATTGGATTTTAGTGCGCCAGCCCTCTTTGACCAGCTACAGAAATCAGACGTCAGATTATGCGGAAGAAAGATATAATGCTCCCGTCCAGGTTGTAGCATCCAGTGAGCATTCTCCTTTCTTCATGTGGGAATGTGAGGAGGTCCTTCAAATCGCCTCAGGGACTAGAGGTAGCTGCATGTGGAAGGCAGCAAGGACTACGTGATTTTATCCCTTGATGCTGCGGCCGGAAGGGGGAATTGAAATGCCAGGTAGAACCTGCAACGTAAATTTACTCTGAGCATTAACACCAGATTGTATTCTCAATACATAAGGATACATGAATCGTATGGATTGTCATATCAAATCCCATTCACTAATTAGGTATCTTCTGCTTACCGCATGATGTCATATCCATAGAGGATTATTCTACATCTCACGGGTGGTTGCTTCCCGGTCGATCCTAATGTTGATTGGACCACTTGGCCTGCCTAACTCTAAATCTCCTTGTTCACCGATGTTTTTCTTTGATCATTCAGTTTAGTTACTTCATACTGTTTGAATGTTTGTGCTTACCGTTGTACTCAACCTATCAATAGCAATGTCCTCATAGACCTCTCCTTTGCTTATTGTCAAAGTCGGATTATTCTCTGCCCGTATAACTCCATCTCTTTGAACAAGAACTTCGGTGAAACGGCTGCGGGAAGAATCTCTATCGGCACTATTAACCACTGAGCCATTTCTTGCCAGTCGCTCGGCAACCGTGTCACGTTGCATATATATACGATTATTCAGGACCACGAGGAGCGTATTTGTATACCTGGAATAAAGTACAATGTCAGTTTACTTAAATAAAAAAAGCACGAAAAGAAGACTCGAATGGTCTTAATCTTACGTTTTAGCAAGTACGATGGATCTGAATTTACATGGTAAGCATAGAATGAAAAGGAAACGAAGACGAGAAGCTGAACGCACGGGCAAGAATGGAGATTGCCTAGAGCGGTTCCCTATTGCAATGATCCATCAATACGCGAGCTCCTCCTACTAAGCTATTGGTCTTACTTTAGTAGTATTGTACAGTACTGTTTCAACGAGGGCGATGATGGCTAATTACGCTCCTCAGTAAAGTACTGGGACGCATGAGACAGGATGACTGACCGGTTGCGGAACCCGTTTCGATAGTTAGGCGTATGAGACGGGAGATAAGAAGGCGAGATTGATCAAAGTTCGTCCTTCTTTTGAGAAGCTGAGGGCTAAATGAGGAGGATTATGTGAAAGGCTCGACTAAACATACTCACAAGATAAGTCATTGAAATCGCCACAATAAAGTCTACAGCTACACTGGTGCTGATCCACACCTATTCATCATTAAAATGGGGGCTATAAGATTGTAGTATTAAGACTGTACAGCATCGATCGTTGCAAGACCACCAATTTTTGACCAGAAGACGAGCGGCTCAGCCTGTTGATAACGATAAGAAATTGTCCAATATCAAGTGGGCAAAGCGTTTCATACCATAATTCCGGTTGCAACGCCGGCAGCCATTTGCACCACAGCCAACTTCATCTGGTGCTTAGGAAATCTTCTTGTATCTGCATAATAATGGACTCACAATGCCAATGACTGTGACCAATGGCCACGATCTTCCTAAGACCCAGATACGCCAGGCAAAAGATAGTTGCACGGCGCAAGCAATGACTCCGTTCATTATGGGTAAGTTAAACCATGCCGCACCAAACTTATTAACCCCCACGGGGTCTGCCCAAGAAGTAATAAACCAGTCCCAGGAATCCCTCATCAATATCACCGATTGGGTTATTTCGAGACAGAACAACGAATATACTTGAAATTAACTAAGCCTTTCTTCGAAACTAGGCCAGTACACGAACTCTGACTTACCGAGGATCTTAACGTAGTTGGAGTCTTTGGGAAAACATAGATAATAGATGTCTAATAAAGAGTGTCAGGAGAAAATACAAGCTTGAGCAAGGGACGACTTACAGACTTGAATGAAAAGGATTCCCAGAAGCGCCCAGTTGAGAGTGAGGCCTACCAGCTGAATCGGCAAGGTTAAGTAAGTGCTTGTATTATAGCCAAGTTCTGTGTACTAACGAGTGGCCCAAGCCTGCATTAAACGTTAGCTTCTTGAAGCTTTTGACGAACTGAGTGACATACAGCTTTGGTATCTCTGGAATCGTAATGGTCACCGTTTCACCAACTGTTGGCATGTTGTGCTTCTGCCCTATGCAAGCCTGAGTGAAGGAAGAATTATGTGAAACAAAACGTGTCTAGGGAGCTTATATGTATTTTCCATGGAGTTCCCATGGATATCTAGTGATTGGTTATACTTAGGGGAAAGATCCGTGCTGATACCGAATATTCTGAGTTCACATATCACTGGACGCATTGAGCAAATTTCCTCCAGGAATCTTGGGAAAATCTAAGGTATTTTCCCTCCAGGAAACCTTGGGAAGATCTTGAAAGGCAGCCCCATTTTCCTAGTGTTTTCCTAGGCATTTGGAGAAAATACTAAGAAAACCTCATTTTATTAGATTTCTCGACTTGTTAAGGAAACACTTAGAAAATAAGGTTGACTTCTGAGGTTTCTCTAAAATTTTCCTTCCGAGGAAATCCTTCGATGCGCGCTGATAGCTCAAGACGCCTAACAATCAGTGATGGTGACTTAGGAAAAGAAGTACATTTTCAGCCGCAGTAGTATCAATTTCTCATAGTTCTCGGTGTGAGGATTGCACCGGACGCGATTCAGCACAGATCGATTCGCAGGGATATAATCTACAGTACTTGCGAGGCAGTATTATCAGTATCTTTATCCGAGTTTTCTAAAGTCACACATTGGAAACGAGTAAAGAGATGTTGTAAAAGGAGAAGCTAAATACGTACGTATCATGGTAGGTGTCAATGAGCTCCCGTTCGACCGAGCATCCTTGGTAGTGCCACGGTAACAAGAACTCCGAGTTTCCTATTCAGAATAGACGTATAACGGCACACTTCTTGCCGATGAGAGGAGTTTACTGTTTCTGTAAGAAAATTTGATGCTTGGATTGTACATCGATGCCTGACACCAGCATCACGGTGTATGAGGACTGAAAGTGAGTGTGTAGTAAATCTTACTTCACCGTTTGACCGCTCTCAACTGAGCTAAATACCACCCTGAAAAAGATAAGTACCGCTTGAAAGACCTTCACCCAAAGTGTGCTTTGATGCGGTGATCGTCCCCAGGCTCGCTATGTATGCGCGTCTATGCGCGTCACTTTCATATGTATCTAAAATTAGCAGGCCAACCTTAGTCCTTGATACAACCTTGATACGAACGCTACTTTATATGTATTCATCACTGCCCCGTCGTTTACAATTAGTTCAATGGCAGGAAGATTGCTATCGTCAAATAAGACAGCAGTTGCAATCCCACGATCAAATTTATGAATTGAACCCCATCAATGAACACCAGACAGCTATCAGAAGCCACCGTGAGGCCTGATGGGTGTCGTAAGTAGCACAAAAGTAGTATCTAGAGTACACCGTGCTATCGCCCGTCCACCTACAGCTTGGAGCCATTTCTCTTAAGAGTTCTTAGAATAAAAGTAAGGTACTTACTTAGGAAAAGATGCGTTCGCTCAAGGAGATAGGACTCGCTTTGAACAACTGAAAGCCCTCGTGGAGGTTGCAAAGCAGCAGCACCTTGCTTATGCGGGTAGCACGGACGAGGAGGCTTTTTTGGAATCACTATGACCGTTCAATGAAGCTAATAAAAACGCATGCCGGGTTTCCACCCCACCACATGGTAATCTGATCCCGGCACATGGGTATTCGATCCGCCCGACTAGGCACAGGTCTTGCAACATGATATCTTCATCGCAACTTCATATTTCTCACCTTTTACAGCTGTGATTGTGATTACTATAGGCTCAAATAAAAGGTATTGTCACATGGTATTCAGGAAAATTATGTCCAAGGCAATATACCGGGTAGGAAGACTTGTATAAAATATTGTTTGTTAGATAGCTGCCATGGAGTAGATATTATCTGCTGGCTTCTCAGAATGCCGGATATCAAGTAGTTTGATATATATACAGTATATTAAGTCTATGTGTCTCAGAGAACTCATGTAATGAACATTTAAGCGAAATTCGAGAGCCACTGAATATTACTTCGCTGCTGAATGGTGTTTGTAGCTAAATATTTAATAGAGTCACCAAAGATATAATTTGATATGGAAAATCTTCAGAATACAAATCAACCCATTGTTTCGATTTTACAAGTTATCTACACAATTATTCAACCTTTGAATTTCCGAGAACGCAACTGATATGATGGCGGGCATTCATCTGGTGAATAGGTCCCTCTATTGCCCTTTTTACCTTGATTTGATTCTTCAGGAAGTTCAGGAATTGCTGATTGAATATTCGAAACGTCTGAGTTGATTCCTGGAGCGGGGGAGTGTGCTAGAGATCCGCCAGATGGTGTAGAATCCGGAGATGGAGCAACAGAGTCCTGCCAGAGTTTGAGTAAAATAGGGATAAGTAATGGAAGTAAATACCCTCTCTTGTGTTGGATCAAAGTGTATGCCTCCATCTTTAATCGCATCCTTTGATGTAAAGAGATCAATGAAACCGTCACAGAATAAATTAAATTATTAAAGTATAACTCACTAAAGATCCCGTTTGCTCCTTCACGTCAAACTGTTTGGGATTGCCTGAGGGTGTTTGCAGCTCAACTCCTGAAGTCTTAACCGGTGGATAACTCTGTAAAAAATGATGTAGCGCTGTAATAGGTGGAGTTAGAAGTGAACGGACTGGTGGAGGCGGTGGAGGCGGAGGCGGCGCTCTAGGAAGGTAAACTAAATCGGGAAAATTCACGGCCGAGCTTGAAATACGGTGAGACCGAATAAACTTCTCCAAATAGATGATGCTATTGCTCGCCTCATAGCTGAGCTGCCAGAGGAAGTCTTGCTTACTTTGAGGACGGTATAATCGCTTTTCCCGCACCGCTTGATATGCTTCACCCGGGGTAATATTGAGATAAAATGCGAGTGCATAGTATGTTAATAAAGCACATCCTAAACCCTGCGATGATTCATTATCATGGCCATTCGTTTTCATCTTCAAACCAAATTCAACGGTCCCAATCATTGGAATAAATATTTTATATTGTGCATTCAAGATGGCCATATGCTTCTCGGCGAAGGTGCTAGATGCTCGGAGGAAGGCAAGACCATGACGTACTCCAGCCATATATTCTGCCCATTCGTGTCGTAATTGAGCAAGTGAGGGCTCGAGTCCAAGGATAATGAGACATACAAACCGCATTTTTCGTCGCAAATATCTCAGAAGTGATCGCTGGTGTTCTGAGAGGCACGTCACTTTGTCAAGATTGTCTTCCTTGTCCACCAATCCTTGCTTGAATTCACAATCATCATTAATCGCTGGCCAGAGAAGCCTCACCAGTTATAGGAATTAGCAAAATCAGCCAATAGAAACACTTGAAGCATTGTAAAGAAACAAACTTACCCGCTTAGCGGGGATGTTTTCAACCGGATTTTCAAAGATGGAGCATGTCTTAGCAATTGAGAGAACATGCTGCTCAGACTGTAATTTCTGCTGGCCCTCTGGAAGAACAATACCACCAGAGATTTCAACTATACACTCTAAGTCAGAGACCTGGATGATCTGGGCAGGAGAATAGATATTCTGCGACGAAATATCCCAAAGAGTTCATGAGCCAACCAATGGGATGTAGAAAACTGGTGACTGTTCGATTCAAAGACTCCCTGTCAGGTTCTCGGAGTCGTCGTGTAACGTAGTGGTGATAGGTACTGGAATTGAAACAGGCAATATGGGGTTAAAGGGAGTCTGAAATGGTGCAGTAGCAATCGATTTGTAGATGGCTTGGAAAGGATTGGAGCGGAGTCAGTTGGTGGCGACAGCGAAGCCTTAGAAGCTATCCATTCCTGAGCAAGACGACAGATAATGGTTTCCTGTAGTTATTGCAATATATCCTTCGTCAATTCATCAATTTCGAAGGGAATATTACCAGAGATAAGACTCTGGGTCACCCAAATAATATGCAAACCGCAGGAATGTGTGTCCTGTTGCAAAGGACAGGATATTTTCTGTGTCAAATTTTTAGAACAGCACCACATTATAGAGACATTCAGGATGAACCTTTTCCCACAAATAAACCGCGAAATTCCTTCCCATGTCACACACCTATGAATTTATTCCCAAGAACCTAAAATGCTCGGATCCGACCAAGTTCATCTCACGCCAAGCCTTCTCACAACGATGGGATCACAACAGCCTCCCGGTGCTAGTATTCTCGCTCCCTGTCACCAAATCCTCCCCAACTGGAGAGGATGTCTATTGCTCACTCCAATCAGGTCCAGCAGACCCAAGCAGGGCTCTCGCGGAACACTTCCGGATTAAAAACACTCTTCCTCACATCCCAATATTCTCTTGGCGTCACTCTAATGGCTTGCGACACTCACGCGCACAGCATTCACCAATCGCGTAGATGCTGCCCTCGCAGCATTGAACATCCCAAAAATGCACTATCACGGACTTAGAATCGGTTCGGTACTAGAGTACCTTCTACGTGGAGTTCCATTTGACGTCGTCAAAACAATGGGGCGACAATGGAACAGCAATTCATTCACCCTCTACCTGCGAAAACATGCATTAATTCTCGCACCATATATCCAAGCCGCCCCAGTGCTAGAACCATTCACACGTATTGCTATGCCCTGTGCATGATAATTTTCATGGTGAGTACCGCTCCTATCTTCCAGGGTGTTTTCACTTCGCAGAACGCGTCGCGATGCTCCTGCATGTTTAGGGCATCTCTGCTCACTATCACCCCAGACCCCGATAGACATCTCCAGCCAAAATCCCTTCGGGGTTTTCCCCACTACACAAAAACAATAATAACAATCTTCCCTTTTCGCTCTAGCCCAATTTTGCATATACACACACGCCTGTATTTACCATCTACATCCTACACTTCGCTATGTATACATTATTTCATACCCTGCTATACATTGCGCATATCCCAGACACAGCAACCACACCCCAGGAGTCGTGAGCCAATCAGACACATAGATGGTATATGCAGTATTGAATCTCGTATTCAACCACCTGCTCCTAAAGGGAAACACCCACTTAGCCGATGGTCGGTTAGGTGAAATTAAGGCGAGCTTGAGACTGCATTAGTGGAACAATTATTTGCCTAGTTCAGTACATGACCTCTATTCTGATGTACCATAGGACCTTCACCGACGTAGTATACTCATACGCTCCGCGCCAAAATGCTTCAGTCTTTGGGCTTCGCACTATTTAGTTTCTTGCAGCCTGGCAACTGGATTCGAAATAGTGGATATTTTTCAACAGTCTTCATCAAGAATATCTTGTTGGAAAACCAAACAGAATTTACGTGTTTGGTGGAAAGGTTTGGTGGGGCTGTGATCTATTTATTATCAGCAAGGTATGTACTGCTAGATGTCGTCATGCTACTTAGACTAATAGTTTACTGATTAGTCACATATATTTTTATAGCTTATGCCTTTCCTCTGAGTACTCCTATATACTTGGAGGAGGTCGTCTTTTTGATTCCTTGGGCATGCCTCCGTTAAAACACGCATTACTATAGAACTCATTGGGTGTGAACCCCCTGCAAAACAGAAGGATCACCCGCTTGCATTCGGGCATTCGCATTTCAGCTCTCATCCGGTGTACCAGCGAGAATGCTTCTGACAACAATTCGAAGGTGTTTCCTCATAAGCCACAAGACATCTGGATGTTGTTTCCCTTGCCTTGGAATTTCTGCTCCAAAGTCGCGGATCTCTGTATTTGCGATTCCTATATAGCTCATTACCTCGGACTGGAATGCATGGACTGCCTATGATAAGCCTTTTTATACTCTCCGTGAGATAAGGCTGTCCGATTCCAGTATATCAGTGCCCTTCAAAGCTGCAAGATCATGAGAAGGAAGCCGCTATTTCAGAAGAAGTGCTCCGAGGTCACCTTAATGACGAAGCACGAAGCAACTACGCTCCCAACGTCGCCGAAAATAGCTGTCACACCGATCTCGGCCGCGTTGTCACGGCTCTCTTTCTTTTACCCCTATCCTCTTCTTCCTTACTTCTGGCCATCATTCTTCTTGCCTGTTGGCAAGAACCATGGTACTCAATATCTGCAAGCGGCATAAGGCAGAGTAAGTTCATTGTCCTGCTCGTCTCTTATTCTCGATCTTATTTTAAATAGGAAAAAGGACGCAGAGCTGACGAGTCTGCCAGGCGAAATTTGGGAATACATCGCAGAAACCTACATCGAGGATAAATGGGACCTTTCCAATCTCTCGAAGACATGCCACTTGATCCGCTCCAGCACCTTTCACTGCGTGTTCAGAAGCCTCACTTTCAAAGCCTTCGATCCTGATCGCCCTGGCCGTCTTCGAGAATGTTTCGCACACTTAATCTACGTTATTCGACGGATCGACGATATCCACAAGAACCGCAAGGCCTTAACGTACATCCGTTCCGTGGTGGTCGAGAACTGGCTAGAAGTACCCCGATATGTCGCGAAGCACAATATCCCAGAATACACACTCAAGGAGCCGAAAGACGATGACTTTCTCGCACTCCACTACGACTTCCTCTTGCCAGAGGAACGTTCGAAGCTGCATTCACTTCGCGTCGGCGGGTATCAGGCGCTCATCGACTTCCTGGCAGAACTTCCCAACCTCAAGGAAGTCATTTTTGTGGAGAACCCCTGGTTTATCCTGCGCCTCAGCTCCCAATTATCACGATTTGAGAGGCTCGAAATGCCGAAGCAAATTAATGGAATGGTGCTTCGGTGTCGAGTGGCCTCAGAGTCAGGAAGATCCGCACTACGATTGGGTATTCCGCCGAGTATTGAATTTTATACCGGCGAGGTGCCATTCATGAAATGCGTCCCTGGGTATATCAAAGATATTCTGGACAATATAGACCTTACCCTCATCGAAGGTTCCTTCGGGGCGCTGGAATTCAAAAGCCTTCTCCTCATTATGGACAGCTTTACTCCGTTCACGCCACGAATGGAAAAGCTCGAGATGGATGCTCGACTTTTGGAGGGCGAAGATTTCGACAAATTTCATTCGTTGATGCAATCCTTTTGCCAGAAGGCTACGAGCATGCGTTCTTTGCGCTGCATTGCTTCAGCAGCTCAAGATGTGCCGCCGTTCAGTCTCACGCTGAAGACCATGCCAACTCTGGAGGCTATTTCTGGCCGGCCGTTCCTTCTCACGGAGCTTGCGGATGGACGTCCAGTTAAATCTGTTAGAGTGGAGGATCTTAACTGGAAGGACGACGCGCTATCCATTCTTTCGTTAGGCTGGAATTCGACGACGGACATTATTTCGCTTGATCTCAGCACTCAAGTGGTATCGGTGACGGCGTTGGATCTTCTTTCTGGTGTCTTCCCGAATTTAGAGCGACTTGCTCTTTTACGTGGTCCGCTTGAGGGGCATGATAAAAATAAGGTGAGTATGTACACAGTAAAAGGTTACACTAACTAACAAAAATATTTTCTCAGACGGCCGAGAAGACCATGACGTACTTGATCGCGCTCGCAAAACCATTTCCTCGGCTGAAATTATTCGAGATATATGGAATCCATCCAGGGCTTGGATTCTCCACAGGAGAACGGAGGATAATCGACGTCAAGAATGATCATCCGTCTCTTCAAGAAGTTCAGCTGGCTAAGAGTGCACGATGCACATGGATAGAAGATGCCGGATGGGTGTACGACTTTCTTTTGCACCCCAAACCCAAACCAACGATTTGCAAGGACCTCAGGCGAGAAACTAACAAAGCTCTAGACGAAGTGTTTGACCAGAGAAACCGGAAGAGATCCGCCGCTGGTCGAGTCCCTGCTCGCGTTGCTCGCGTAATTGGGTGGAGGTACTAATATGGACATTACTATTCCCGATTATATTTTTGCGTCTCAATCTACAGTACCATTAATTTGCCCATGCTTGACACTCATTAGATACGATCCGGACAATCCCTTCGGCGTTCACGCTTACCGCTATTTTGGATATTATCGAATCATACACGTTTATCAACGAAGGCCTAGGCTCTTGGATACGATGTTTTAATTTTGTCTGATGGGAAGGAATGGCTCTATTTCATCATGTGAGAAAGGAAAGTGAAACCTTCAAAGGAAGGCTGATCGGGGTATTTACAAATCAAATATTTTCATGAAGTCTCGCCGAGTTAGGACACAGCGTATAAAGAGGTAAATCCTCGTCTGAATCGGTAGTGGTTGCTATATGTCAGACTGCGTATGAGCACTGCCTCCTAACATAAATGGGTACACGATTGTCTCTTCGATACAAAGGTACGATTACAAGAGGCCACACGTAAATGATGCCCTTTCGTTGATAAGATAAACTCAACCTTCGTAAGTTCCGAGGCCTTTTCCGTTCATTCTCTCCTTGGCCTCATCGGTGACGGGTATAATTGCTGTCTCTCCTATGTCAATGATCCCAAATCCTCCCTCAATATTCCAATCCCCGACAACCTCCGCCTCTTCGCCTTGGGTAGTTTGCCGTTTATCGTTCTCCTTATCCTTCGCAACTTCTAGTTCAACAATAGGCTCAAATGCCTCCACATCAGAGCCTGCGAAAGTGGCAAAATGCATGCCAATACTGTGATGTGATTTAATATCTTTGTGCATTGCAATGGCATGTGCTGGAGACGCATGGAGACCATCCGTTAGTTCGGTGTTTACGAGCTGATAGGAGCATTTTTAGAAATGAGTGTGAAGAGAAGAAGTTGAGACGTACCCTGAGACCCATCGAGGCTATAAAGGAAAGAGAGCCACCACGCCAGATTGGAAGCATTGCGAGATCGAAAGGGCCATATTTGTCGCCGATTTCTTCGATACGTCAATGATCTGAATTATTCTAATTAAAGTTACATACCTTTAAAGACGGGGCATGGTCCGGATTCGGTCATATAGCCAGTGTCACTAATGAGTACGTCAGGAGAAATAAGCAGCTACTTAAATTGCTCGATCATACCCAGCATGATATACGGATACTGTTTTATCTCCCACTGTCTGTTGCACAACCCAACTCGCCCATAACGTTGCTCGTTGATCATGCACGTTGCGACCTACTCACAACATACTTCAGCATATGATCAAATAGCTAGATTGCACGAACGTACCGCTACCATGCATCGCTGGCGTGCATACGAATCGAACTTCAGGTTCGTTTGCTGAAGTATTATCTTCCCCTGGACGGCTGAGGTCGATTTCATCCCACCAATCCATCTCGGTAATTTGCACAGCAGGTATACCTCCATCGCAGAACCATTGCTTGTTGCCTATAAGTAGTTAGACACAGGTTCGCGGGGTACGAGAATATCTAACCTAGCGGTACTAGGAAGTGGACTTTAGATCCCCTGAGCTGATACATTTTTTCAATTGTTGGCCAATCGAGGTGATCATAACTGGAAAAGATTCGGCTGAATATATGATGACAAGATTTGCAATCCATAAAAACGCACTGATTATGACTTGTAACGACGAAGTGGAACTCCGGTAATTCCTAGATTGATTTGATCCGTCAGAGAAACCACCAGTATAATTCTTCTACCATTACGAACCTCCAATGAGCATGGTGGGGGTAGACGTCGTTTGGGACCGGCGTATTGACTTGGAGAAGCGCGGTCCGACCTGGTTAGTGCATCAGCGACCGTTCTATGCAGAGGAAGCTATGAATATGTACCATATGGGGTCGAAGATGATTCTTAACGGCGTCTTATGCTCCACTTGGCACAGTTCAACCATAAATCCCTAGATTCACGTTCTTCTTCGTCAATGAGAACTACGTGAATAATCTTTCGAGCTCACCGCATGACCTAACCACGTCCCCTTGATGGAACCATTTCCTTCAATATCACGCCCAAAATTGGGTTTGCGTACTACCGAAAGCTCCTCTGGATGATCGTGAAGTGTTTTGGCCCATTCAAAAGGGAATTTGAAGTTGTTGAATACCTGTCCGGATGCAAGTAACCCTTTGCTTCGACTCCACGGATTTAGGAAAGACGTTGCAGTCTCGTTGGCATGATGAGAAGGCTTGGAAGATTTGGTTTGTTTGCAGTACAACTTTGAAAACATTATGAGAGTAAGTTAAGGAGCTGCAAAGACGATAATAAGAGATGACGTCATCGAGCTCCATAGCCTGCAGGCTTGGCAACTCGTCATGAAGCACTGCATAAATTGATGGAGCTCATTGGATTGGCTTGCGTCAAGTTAGATGGCTAGAAGTTTCTTACAGGACGACCTTTAACCATTCCGACATCCAACTGATCTGAAGGAGAGCGTTGAAGAACGAGCGCTACTGCGAAAGCGACCGGGCCGTCTAGATCGTATACGTCATATGATCAGGACGCGTCTCAAGTCGTGCCCAAAGCCTTATTTAAATATTTCGAGTTTAAATCCCATTTACACAGGGCGAGACCGAGGAGTCGCCCAGCATCAGTTGCCTCCGCGTCGACGAGGCCGCGTCAACCTCTCTCTCTCCTTTATCCCGCCGCTGCGCCAGCTCTCGGGTTCGATGTGGAGCCGGTGGTGTGCTATTGGCAGCCACCAGAAGACTCCCCCTCGTAGGATCACCCGGGACGGCTACTTAAGAGAGAGAGGGGTGATCCGCTGATCTCCTTGCCGCTTCCAAACCCTCCGCTAGGTACGCCTCTCCGCATCAGAGGACCTCGCTTGCTAACCCAGACTCGCTAGTCCGCCCGTAGACTCGCGAGTCTTTCGCTTTCCCCCCCGCCTCTCCTGTTATAAAGAATTAACTTCGCACAAAGGTTTCCTTATTCTGTCTACAACTTTCGCCTGCGATGTATCCTATCAATTCTTTTTTCGTTTCTCTCTGTATCTCAATTTCTGCCATGTATCGCTGTAATGAAGCGCATCAAACTAAATAGAATCTTGGTTCGTGTGGCGCTTGGCGCCGAGTTGGCTACCCCGATGCCCTCTGTGTGAACTCGGGTTTGTATTTCAAAATATGCCGCGTAATTACACAGTATTTCGTCTAAAAGCAAATTCTAAGGCAATATGTTTTGAGGATGTGCGACAAACGAATGGCTGGGATGCATATGGTGGAGTATTATATAACGTCTTCGGTAGTATAGTGGTTAGTATTCGCGCCTGTCAGTGTTCAACCGAGATAATAGCTATTAGCAGTGCAGTACGACTAGACTACAGGCTCCAGCGCTAAGCAGGTCAGCAGGACGGGACAGGGACACGCGAGTCTATAGCACGACGTTAGGTTGTATAAAGAATACTTCAATGGTCATGAGTAACACCGAATCATATGTATAACACTGGCCGAACGGGGTACGATAGACAGACAACAGCATGATGTTTGAGTGCAGTATGTATGCGGTCCTGGGAGGGAAACCCGATTTACCGATGAAATGAGAAATGAGGAAAAGGAGAAAAGAAAGGGAAGAAGGGAAGGGCTGGGAATAGCTATGCTCAAAATCAGAATAGGTGGAGGATGCCGGAGGCTTGAGACATGAAATGCGATGGATGATGCACGTAAGCGGAGCACGAATGGAACCTCTGGGGTGGGGGTCTGGAGTCATCATCATCCCTCCTGAGAAACCCGCCTCCTTCTCCGGAGCAGGCAACATCGGCACCATCTCCATCCCCACCTCACCATCCTTCTCACCATCCTTCTCACCATCCTTCTCACCATCCTCTTCCCCAACCGGCTTCTTTAAAAAGGGGCAATTCAAAAGGGGGAAATTTAATCCTTTGGGAAGCGGGTTGGAAATATGCATCGTCCGTCCGATTGGGATGTGAGGTCCTTGCAGAATGGGGTATGGGCCGGCGGTAGGAACCGGCGGAAGATTCCCAGAGTGGAGCCTGATCGTCTTGATCACCTGTAGATCAATGATTCAATCAATATTAATACTCTCACCTTAGGCATACTCGTTTTCCTTGGTATCCGCTACCGCGAATGTTTAGCGAAAGCAAGAAGCTGTTGAAAATAAACGAGAACATACAAGTCAACTAGGATCTTTCAGACGGTCATCATTTCGATGAAGTACCGTTTTATTGATATGTTGTTGCAGAAGACGTCGGTAACCAAACTGTGTCTGGTTGAGAGAAAACTCATGAAACCGTGAGATGGTGGCTCACTTCTGACTCAACACTCCATCCACATAACAAAGATAACATCGACCCTTGGAACCAGCCCGGTGATTATCACGGCCGAAAAATCGCCATGTTTTTTGGGCTATGTTGTAAAATGTACGGCTATACAAGAGTTAGTTATGCTATCCCAATAAAAATCATATTTATACTTACATGTGCTTTTGCAAATCGCAAGCCCAGTAGATTTTTAACAAATAGCTTTGGGTCCTTCACCGTGGAATCTTCATTGCAGATCGAACATGTGATATTGTTGCGAGGTGCGACAGGAGTTAACAACGTTCTGGAACGGGTGAAATGGCATGAGCTATATAGAACATGGAATATTGTGAGAATATCAGACCTGGCGTAAATCATTAGCATCGAAGAAGCGCTAATTCCTGGCATGCCTTGTACAGAATCAGCACTCGCGTCGAAGACCGGCGCAGCAAAGAAATACGTTGAATTTTTGGTGTAAAGGGTGTCAGCAGGCGGGAGGCCAGCCGGGTCAGACGCTAAGATGGTATCAGTAATATGGCGAAATGAAATGGGGGATAAAAGACATATTACCCTTCACGGTTGAAACCAAAGCCTCAGAGGGTTTCCAAACCTTAATGGCTTGCTCATGCCTTTCTTCGTAGGATTGTTGTAGCTTTTCCTGGGCCACCTGTGCTTTCACAGCCGATTTTTCAAGACTGATTTTAAGTCTCCTCAATATGCTATTGAGACGGGTACTATAAGTGTTTCGAGATTTGACATAAGCATCGTAAAACGGCTTGGCTTCATCAGTAAATCAGGTAAAGAGGTCCGGCCTGGTCCAACTGATCCAGCCATGTCCAGCGGCTCCTCATGGTCCCAATTTAATATGATGTAGTCCCGTATCAGGCTGGAACAGCCGGGATCAATTGCGCAATTTACTGATGTGAATATACATCAAAATACGTGACCATATGCGCGTGACTGACGAGGTAAGTCATGTAGTACAGCCATTTCTTGAGTGTACCCCAAGCAACGTACTCCGCTTCCCTCTACGCTTTAGCATCGGTTTTATCGACTCTGAGGATGATGAACATGCGCAGGATATCTGTGGCTTCGCGTTGAGTGGCATTTCAGGCATAGAAAACTAGAGGTTTCGCACCTGGCATCTGGTCATGGGACCATATATCCTCTGCCTGTATGTTATAATGCACATGAGCGAGTAATTCAATGTCGTCCTTGATATTCTGTCGTTGCCTAATGGTGGAGAGCGAGCCAAGCTGAACGAACTCGGCGGCCTTGACAGATTCTTTGGCTTTTTGCATTTTATCCTCTGTGACCCTAAACATCTACGAGTATTTTGACGGCCTTGGCAGAATGCGAGCGGAGGCGTTGGAGGCGTCGAAGGACGGGAGACGTTGAAAGATGGGACGCGTCGAGATCACGTAGTGTCATAGTCATATTATTCTGGATCTTGTTCATTTTCTTTTTGACAAAGCTTTAAGTACTATTGAAAAATAACACGGCAAGAGGACATAATTTCTGGGTTGATGTCGACGATCAAAATTCGAAGCTTCGATGGCGGTCATGCATTATGTAAAAGTTGCTGTGCATGAGACGCCCGTACAGACACCTTATCCTTCCTCCATATCCTCCGCTACAGCTTTGAGAGATAGCTGGGTGAAACATGGACGCGGGCAACATGGAAGGGGAGGTGGCTACGGTGGCCGCGCAGATGACAATGTAAGTACCTGGTTGTTTTCGCGATATACGTCTCCTGAACTGGACTGCAGGGCGAGAGTCAAGAGGTTGAAAAGTGAAGAAGGGCAAGGGCAAGCAGACTGATAATGTGAGTTATACACCACGAGTATTAAATATGAAGGCTTAGTCTCCTCCCAGGAAGGTGAAGTGGTGTGAGAAGAAGTAGCTGCGGAGATAGAGGGAGCAGAGCCGCCAGGAGAGGAAGAGGCTGGCACGATAGAGGGAGGGGAAGAGGAGGAAGCGGTGAAGTCCGGGAAACGGAGGCGAAGAATGCTTTCTGTTATATACTAATGCAGGCACTGGAATGTATGGTCAGCTATTGAATACGTGAGCACAACTGGCAGATGTACAGGCAGTCGAGAGCGATTTCGAGGACGACGCTACGGCTGCTGCTAAGCAGAGCAAGGAGAACAAGAAGAAGGCGATGCCAGCGAAGAAGGCGGAAGCAGCGAAGAAAGCGGAACAAAAGAACACGAGGAGGCCAGGGAAGGCTGCTGCTGCACAAGAGGTCGACAAAGTGAGTGAGATAATGTGATTGAAGAAATCTGGAGGATCTTATGTATTATGCAGTGAATTGCGTTAGAATACTTCGACTGGACCAGATGAGAGTGGAGTTTGAGGCTGCGCGTGCGGCGGCAGAATGTAGGGCGAGGGACCAGGAGGTCAAAGAGAGCGAAGCACGAATTGGTTTGTTGGAGCAGGAGAAAGTGGTGACTTTCTTGCGAGCCTTTGAGGAATCATAGCGGCTGACCGATGATGATATTCTGGCGGGCTCATATTGCTGGGCACAGCCGGAACCCGTCGCCGCGCCGCAGCTCACCCCGCTTTAAACCGGTTTACATCATATATCCGCATTATTTATAAGGTCCTGGTGACGACGTCAGCTTTGGCGAGGATGGCGGCGTGAACACAATGGTTACTGATACCGTCTCGGGCGTGGATGCAGGAGAGCAGGTGGATGTGGAGCAACCGACGGCAGGACCATTGGGAACCACACACGAAAGTGATGGTTGATCATTTTTTTTGTGCTTTCGAGACCTGAATTGTTTTGTGCCTTGTGAAACTGTATTTTCTTGCTGATTGCAGTGAGGTTGACGAGTTTCCATGTAAATGTGAATTGATCAAATAGTAGTTGTGCAACTGAGGGCCGAGCAGAGGGACTTGAAAGAGACGGGCGTGCAACGCGCGCTAACAGAAAGCGGCACGTACCGGTACTGAGGACGGCTACGAGCCGACACGTCTTTAGGATAACAGTGTCGAGGACGCGAGTTCAACGAAAGAGAGGCAAGCTGTGGTGGTAGTGGTAGGAGCGCGTCGCGTAATGCCACGTGCTCGGGGTTGGCCGGTGCGCTATTTATATATATATTATTATTATTATTATTAATGCTGCAGCCGAGACGCGAGTTGCGTGGTCCGAGTCGCCGTTGTCGTCGACGGCGGCGGTGGTAATAAATGACGTGTCAACGATGACGACGGAGACCGCGTCGAGCAACGCGGTCTCAGATTGAGTGGACGCGTCTCATACCTACACCGGGTTGGTCGTTGGTCGTTGTCGTTGTCGGCGACGACGACGACGACGACGACGACGGAGGATGCGACACAGCACGGTCCCATATTGAGTGGACGCGTCTCCTCCGCCGGGCTGTCCCTCCGCGATAAATACGGAAAGAGCCCACCCGCGTATCTCGGGATGGTCCCTTTCCATGTTCCTACCCACTCACCTCGTCCCTTCGCGATAGACATGCCAAGAGCCCCTTTCCATGTTCCCACCCACCCACCCCGTCCCTGCGCGATAGATAGACATGTCATCTAGTGCCATAAATTGAGACCCGGGTTCATTTACCGGCCGGAGAGCCTTTTTCTACTTGAACTTTTTTTCTATTTTTTTTTCGGGATGACTCTGTACACCGCGAGTGAATACCTGGCTGAATAAGTACCCATCATCACATATCTGAGATCTCTCTTTCCATAATTACCCAAGCAACTTGCTCCGAGTCCATCCCTAGGTCCTGCCTGCATTATAACGATCTTTGCACCCCACTTTGAATGCATCGGCGAATGGTGGATAAATAAGACCAACAGTCTCCTTTAAGGTGAATCTTCCATAGACTAAATTCCAAACCTCCCAAACATTTAATGGATATCTCTCATCAATATTCAGGAATATTTACCGATTTCGCATCGATTGTTTAGCCTAACGGCCGGCGTCCATTGGAAGAAAACTTCCGTCGGCCGTTTCCGGTCCACTCAGTCACCCACTTACTCCCTCAACCTCGTCACGACTAATGAGGGCGATGTGCATTTGACACCTTTGAGTCAAATCTATTACCATTGCATACCATACATAATCTGGTTTACTACTGGTTTACCAACTTCGACGTCTCTGGCTTCTTCAGGGCTGCTTTCGGAAATGCAATTATTCGAGCTCGGACTCGCTAATAATCCTAAAATATAATGCGACAGTCATGGAAGAAAGGTGAATGTCGCTTGTATATTGATACCGCATTTTTCTAATCCGGGGATAAGTCTTCCCAAGCTCCTACAAGTTATCCACTGCCTTATCAGTGCTGTGACCACGAGACCGATAAGCCAGGTAGCTCCTAGTGGCTACTGTTATTGACTAAAATATGGATAACGTTAATGTCAACGTTTATGACATCTTTATGTATAAGAGTCAAGGTTCTTGGGATGCTAATCTCAGTTGACCTAGTCTTTTGCGTCCAACCTGATCCGTGGGGTGCTTCTTTGCCTCACCATATCTCCCTTCTTCGACGACTTTTCCCCTCTCTAGCTTAGCCCATGACCAACATCATGGAGACCATCGCGCCGCTGGCACGCACGTCTACTCCTTCCAGTGTTGAAAAGGAGAACGAGAAAGATCACGTAACGTTCAAGGAGGCCGCTTACGCCGTCGATCCCGAGAAGAAGAGCACTTACGGATCTGAAGAAGACGATGAGCATGTTGAGGTCATTAGGAAAGACTACGAGGTTGCCACTCAGGTATGTTGCCTTTATGTGAATTCATGTAATTTCATTCTTCATCTACCTCAGGTTATCACGACTGATGACGACCCTACACTCCCGGTCTTCACTTTCCGTTTGGTTGTATTAGGGTTTGGTTTAAGTGCGTTCGGAGCCGTATGTACCTTCCATATCGAGAGTATACCGTTTACTAACGGAGGAATAGGTATTGGGAACAATTTATACGTTCAAGCCTCAGGTAGACATCGTCGATTCCAAATGTTACATTAATCCCCATTATATATTCTTTCCAGAACGCATCAGTATCTCAGCTCTTCGTCCTTATCATCGCCTATGTTTTCGGAACCGCCATGGAGAGTACGCGATGTCTCCTAACACCCTACATCTAAATCTGACCCATCGAAATTATCATTAGAGATCATACCAAGCACTGGGTTCTGGAACTATCTCAACCCTGGTCCATTTAACATCAAGGAACATACATGCATCGTCATCATGGCCTCGACTGCGTCCAACGTCTCAGTCACGATGGAGATTATTGCGGCATTGAGTCCGTCTCGAATCTTTTCACTATATTCGCCCCTAATCGTGTGATGTGCCTTTTAGATCTGTTCTACGGTATTTCCCTTAACGGAGCTATTGCGATGTTCCAGATCTTCTCGACTCAGATGATAGGATATGGGATTGCCGGGCTTCGTACGTTTTTAACCAACAACCCTCCATCAAATATTCATATTAATATGCTGCGCAGTTCGTACTTTCTTAGTGTTTCCAACCTAGTACGTGGCTTCCGTATCACTAGTTATTGTTGTTGCCAACAGTCTTTGTAGTGCCTTTTACCCCGGAAACATTTCCGTCGTGCAGCTGCTCCAATCCCTGCACTTCGGTGGTTTACTTAACCACAAGAAGAGACGTTATTTCTGGATCGTCTTTGCAGCCATCTTCTTCTGGGAATGGTGTGTACCATCCCTTCATAACTTATT
>KN837180.1:444298-492617 GCA_000827215.1 Sphaerobolus stellatus SS14
TCACTGGAACAAGCATCGCGAAGGACGGCAAGTTCCATCCCAGGGTTCTGACTCTTGTACGGGTGTTTTTTTTGCGTTATTGCATCATTTACGAACACAGTTCCTACAGGGTGGAGACCATACCATTACTCTCCCTCTATTACGTGGCATTGCCGACATTTATGGACCTGTTAGGTACGTTCAATATTATTTCCGTTTACTTGCTTCTTGATCTCAAAATTTCCCCGTAGTGTGATTCATTTCGACAGCCATCTTGGTACGTTTAGTAATATCTTGTATATTGGATTATTTTAATAATAAATTTATTTAGACACATGGAAGCCAGTGAAGAGTGTTCGTTAATTCTTATAGCATTGCGTCTTCGACTCAATTTCACTTTCAGGACAATGGACCATGGTTACCGGACGAAGACCCCCCAGTAACCCATGGTTCGTATTTCTGGTATGCAGCACAAGAGGGTCTAATGATTAACGGTTCCAACATCGTACGCAGTACTCTCTCCTTTCTCCTCCTTCTATATTAACTTGTTTTCAGCACGTTGGTATCCGTGGCGCGATCAGTAGCTGGAAAGACTACGAAAACGACAGAGAAGTTGGCTTCGTGATTTCACATGCGGATGAGATTGAAGACGTTGGATATAAAGGCATTGTTAAGAAGATTAGAGATGTCGTTGGTGATAATCCTGTTTACTGTGAGTCTCCCTGCGTTATCGCTATCAGAATACATGTTCCTGATTGTATTTCCAGTAAGCCTTGACATCGACGTGATTGATCCCGGGATGGCTCCTGCGTATGTCTTTTTTTCCATTAGAGCATATATGACTTTATTCATGTTTCTTTCCAGCACTGGAACGTGAGTGGATACCGTCCAATCTTGCATAACATCTTAAGGCGGTAATACAGTCCTGAGATCGGTGGTTTCACGACAAGAGTAAGCCCTTAGCCGTTGCCAAGACCTATTTTATTTATCATATTTCTTTCTAGGAAATTAAGAAAATCCTTCAAGGCTTAGAAGGTCTCAAGATCGTCGGTGCTGATATTGTTGAAGTCGCGCCTGGTATGTATCACCCTCTGCTACCAATTAGGGTCCTAACAATTACATCTGTTATAGCTTATGATACTCAAGGTATATTACTTTCTATAAAGGTTGAACGATTCTCATTTGATCTCTAGACGAAATTACACAAATCGCGGCTGCGAACATTGGCTGGATGATACTGGGTTTGATGGCGAAGACGCCTTTAACTGTATAATTTGGGCTTAGGGTTTTCTTTAGGGTCATTGATGGTGTAGATATATATACTTAAACGTAAACCGTATTGATGAGTGACATGTAATTGACGTTGCCGGATTCGGCAATACGCCGCCACGCGACATGTGGGCATGTGGGCGTAACGCCACAGGACGTCAACTCGAACCATCTCTCGGTTCCACGCCCACCTCCCTTTGTGCTCCTGCTACCATGGTATCCAGAGAAATGATTTCCTTCCCAATCGATGTCTTCAAGGCGGAGACCATTAGGGCAATGGCCGCGGATCTGGGCATTGCGCCGAGGGGCAAGAAAGACGAGGTGTTGATAAGGATGAGGGAACTTGCTGGTGAGTTTGTCGCGCATCTCCTGATTCTTCTGACTGACTTCAAATATTCATTCTTTAGAGGCTGGATGGAAGGACATTCCTGAGTCGCCTGTAAAGAGGAAATCTTCCCCGACGCAGGGCGACGAGACTCCGGCGAAAAGAGCGCGCACCATCCCGAAGAAGGAACTCAGAGATCTCGGAGAAACCAACGATTCTCCTCGTCAGACTCGCCAGAGTCGTTCGTCGTTGAGCGCACCTAGGAGGCCACCCCCTAAGGCCCGTGCCAATGGAAGTGTCAGAAAGAAGACCAAGGCGGCTAGCAAGGATGAGGACGATAACGAAGAGAAGGACGTTGATCAGGGCGATATCGACATGGCAGACGACGCAGCGGAACCTACAAAGGCAGCTGATGAGGACACCGCTCACATTGACACACTCGAAGAGTCCGTTAAAGACGGACCTATTACCCTATACCTGCCATCCACCGAGGCCGACGCTCTCATTAATAATCCTACCTCAAAACGTATTTCCTTCTGGAAACCCACCTCTTCGTTCGTTCAGCGTGATATCCCTTCCGCTCAACGAGTCCAGCACTGGATTCTTCGTGTTGAGGAAGGAGTCATCGCGAACCATAACGCCTTTAAGACCGCCTATGCAGGCATTATCGAGCAAGCAAACAGCAAGGTAGCCGATGAAGTTCTGCAGGGTATACAGTCGGATCTGGTATGGTACGCAATCTCCGTTGGGCGTGATGTTGGAGATAATGCCATCGGTGTCAAGATGGTGAAAGGTGGCGTTCAGGATGGTAACGTTGTGCCTTTGGAAGACGTCGAAGAGAATGGCGTTTTTGGTCTGACTGATCTGACGCTGGCTAGTAAGAAAGATAACGCAGAATTGAACCATATTCATGATGGGTTCGCGTGATGTATACGGTCTATTTTTTTCTCCCTCTCGCCTAGACCAACGATAATCGCTAAGGATATGTTTGTGGCTCTACTGTCTTCAACTCAGATCATTTCCCTTGTTGTCTCAAAAGTCTTTTCTCGTTGAAAAAATTAGTAAAACAGACGTCGTTGCCAATTGCTCATTAATAACATGGAAACAAACTGCAGCGTGATGAGTGGCAGATCTCTCATCCGTGCCAGATAGTGGGGCCAGCTATAAGTTTCTCAGTCACGATTCGAATTAGTTGAGCAAGGCGCGACTTACGAGGGGGATAGGTGAATCCGGCAGGCAGGTTGTAAATGTCTTAAGAACATTTTCAGTATAAGCTATATCAGGCACATGGAGACTTACTGAGTTGGATGCCGGGCTCCTTTCCGGTGTAGACACCGGGAATGGAGACGAGCGGGCTGGGAGAGCCACTGCCGCCGTTGGTGACATTGACTTGAGCACAGCCAATGTAGAACTAGCGCAAAACTGATTAGTCAATAATAGCAATAGAAATGCGAGGAATAAAACGCACCTGGGCACCGCCAAAGCTGGATGCAGAGTGCAGGGCAATCTGTTCAGCACGGATGAGGTAAGGTCCGCTGGGAAGGCTCTTAGGGATAGCGAAAGAGAACTGCGTGTAGGCTAGAGAAGTTGTCAGAATATGGATGAGAGGGATAAGATCGATGAAACCATACTCGTGTCGGAAGTGAGCTGAGAGCCTTGAACGGTGGGGAGTTTCTCCCAGACCTTGAACCAAGATGCGCCTGTGGCTGCGCTGGCGGAGTTAGCACCTCCACTGGCGGCACTCATATAGACGGAGAGGTAGCCTGGGTGATAGACAGCGCTATTGGCCTTGAAGCCGACGGTTGAGCCTACGGCAACGGAAGCGACCTGGGTCTGGCTGGCCGAGGTAGAGTCGAGCTCATAGCAACGGAGGGCAGAGGAAGTAACGTCGGTGACCTGCAATAAAATACATTGAGGCGAGAGCTTGCGTAACTTCAAAGTACATACCGGACCGTTGGAATAATGGTTAGCGGTTATACGGACATACTGCCAGTCGGCGCTCGTCTGACCGTTGGCGATGAAGTCGGGGAAAGTGTCTGCAATATTTTGTTAATAAATTCTTGGGTAAATGATTTCGAATACTGACAATGGGCTGTGGCGAGAGCCGTAGCAGCAAGGACGAAGGCACCGATGGAAAACTTCATGTTGTCGAATGAACCTGAAGAACTGAGAATATATGAATCAGGTGAGGCTCCTTATGTACCGATAGATCATTGCAAATGTACCAGCCGCGATGACAAGAGAAGGGAGAATAGCCGAGATTGCTAGACAGTACCGGAGAGATGTGCAGTGCAATTGCCTCATATACCCTTTTCTTGGACTCCATGCTCCAACAGTGGCTGTTACGGCTAATACAACTCGTTGGTCAGACGAGTGTTCGTATGGTTGCAAAAGCCACACCTGAATGGATTCCGACGAAAATCCGGCACGACGAGACTAGGCCAACGCGGGCAGAAATTTGCTATTAGTATACCTGGCGTTTCGACAGTACACAGTGGAGTATTTCAGGACGAAATAATGCACGAATATTTCCTTGATAAATTACATCGACCATGTTATCATTGGGAGCTTTGTTAAAAACAGGAGGTCGTGCAAGGCAGTTCTTCGGGCCAAGCCTTAACGACCACACGGATATTCCTCCGACCCGCTTTGGGAGAGATCGGAAGTTCCAATGAGGTAAATGATTTGATGGATCTTCGCATCTATATCGATTCGAGGCTTGGCATCGAATACTTGATGACCTTCCCTCGAGGTTAACGCCACATTGGGTGAACCGGGCAGAGGATGAGTTATAGAGGTAGTTCTTGTCTGTGCCGTGCACCCTGGTGTGCAAAACGTCTTCTGTGCATCGGTTAGTAATCGCATTGGACGGATTTCGCTCGAACATAGCACTTCACCTGGTCTTCGAATCACGAGAATATCAGCTGGTCTAGGAATCACCGCCGTATGATGGACTTTTAATAGAGTCCTTGCCATGTGCTTTATTGGGTTGAAACTGGAAAAGATGTGGGCAATTGATAGACGAAAGGAATAACCAAAAGACACGTGCTAAGGGTAGGGAATTTCAGCACCCTGTGCATCAGACAGTGCACACTTGTTACTAATGCATAATCGAAATTGCATAGTTAATGCTATTTTGTGACATATGATAGAGTATTTAGGCTGTATGAGAAGGCGTACTGTGAGACGAAATAAAGACCACAGCCGGTCTCTCGGAATAGAATAGTGGATGTGGGCAATTGATCATCCAGCCTCGGCCCTCGTAATGAATTGTTCACAAAGAAGGGGATGCGAAGACGATTAGCGATGGTAGCGACTTGTCCTCGGAGTTCGAAGTAAGAAAGGGTAGAGCGGAGAGTAAAATTGACTTCTGCCGCTCGGCTGGACGTGTAGTGCCGTCTAATCTCCTGTAGAACGGCACCCCTCAGCCAATCATCATTCGTCCCGTTAAAATTACTACAAGGCTTGCAGTTTCATAATCGACCGAAACAAAAAAGTTCAAGGTGTTTTTCTTTTGCTATCAGGTGGAATACCTTATGTATGGAAGGGTTTCGGTTATGTTGCGTTGTACTTTCATTCGTATCTTATATGCTACGTTTGGCGAGAGCAACTACTCACGTGCAGGGTACCCAAAATACAGGATAATATTCAGCATTAATATTGAAACATGCGGTTGTTAAGCAATTGAATGATTCGAAGGAGAAATATCTTAACCAGACCAGACGGCGGGGCCAGCTTTAGGTATTAAAGTTAGCAAAGTATCAACCTTGGTGATGTTGGCAGACGTACGAGCTTGGTAGACATAACCAGCAGGAAGGTTATAGATGTCTACAAAGTTATCAGTTGCATAATTCAACGGTTGATATTTTAGACATACTAAGAAGAAGACCGGGCTCGTTGCCGGTGTAAACACCCGGGATGGAAACGAGAGGGCTGGGCTTTCCGCTGCCACCGTTGGTGACGTTAACTTGAGCACATCCGATGTAGAACTTTATAATATTGAGAATATGAGTTTAACGATAGGATGTGGACTCACTTGAGCTCCACCATAAGTGGAAGCGACATGCAACGCCGCTTGCTCTCCACGGATGAGATAAGGTCCTAAGCAAATTATTAGCAGACACATTATTCAGTGTGAAAAAAACAACTGACCACTTGGAAGACTCTTGGGGATGGTGAACGTGAATTGGGTTATGGCTTTGGTTTGGTTGCGTTATATTCAGGCACGATATCGTAGACATCTTTTAAGCACGTACTGGTATCAGAAGTTAACTGGGAGCCATTGACGGTCGGCAACTTCTGCCAAACTTTGAACCAGGTTTGGCCAGTACCAGCGTTGGGCGAGTTAGCAGCCGGAGAAGCAGCGCTCATATACACGGCCAAGTACTAAGTTAAATCGACAGATTAAAAGGTATTTAGTATGGGGTATAAGCGGTACTTACACCAGGGTGGTAAATGGCACCGTTTGCCTTGAAACCGACAGTAGATCCAGCGGCTACTGTTGCAATTCCAGTGGCGGGGGCAGTCGCACTGGAGTCAAGTTCATAGCAGCGGAAGGGTTGAGAAGTGACGTCGGTAACCTGTAAAATGTATGGTAAGTGACTAATTCCTCGGAATATATTGAGACATACGGGTCCATTAGAGTAGTGGTTCGCGGTTTCGCGGACGTATTGCCAATCAGTGGTAGCAGCTCCGTTGATGATAAAGTCGGGGAATGTGTCTGTGCAGGAATTGGTTAGAAAGTTCATGACGGTTAGTGCTTCACTATTTACAGTGAGCGGTAGCAACTGCCGCTGCAGCGAGGACGAAGGAACCGACGCTAATCTTCATAGTGAACTTGAAGGATGATCTTGATGAAGACTTTGGTATGTGGTTACTTGACGGTCGCGCTTTTATATCCTCAGCCGTCTAAGATTGTCCTCTGATACCTCTCCTCAGATAAAAGTCTATCAATAACTTTAAATTATTTCCGAGATTGCTGCAAAAGGGTAACGCAGAAGTGGCGGTCCACGAGTTCACTATTCGTCACTGAGCCGTTTTTCGATATGACATGCTATTGTTGCGTATTTTAATTAGCTCTATACGGAGGCTGGAGTTGGGGCTTGCGCATATGGATCTCAGTGGGCGAATGGGCGCCATTGAGGTAATGACCGACAAAAATCCGGCAGCACTGTAGTTGAACTAATATTAATGAGGATCGTCGAGGCAGATATGGTTCTTGTATTGCGGACACGCAGAAATATTTTCAGAATGTAGATAGCTACAATTTAAATAGGATTAACCAAGGAAATGAAAAATCAACCGTATGTACCTTGGATGAACTTCGACTTAATTGGTCGAGTCGCGGTTGTATCTCGGAGCAGCACGGATTTTGAAGCACAGATATTCAAAGACTTTCGGTTGAATCAGCCTCATCAAAGCAGATAGCAGAGACTTCTGATTTTCTTCATAGCTGAACATTTAACTTCGAATGGCGTGTTTGAGTGATATTCGCCGCTAAGCCAGTGATATCAGCCCAGCAGACACGTGGCGGGCCGTCTTTAAGGTATGCGAAGTACTGGCATAATCAACAAGAAGCGAAAGCAGGCTGTATAACTGACATATCTGTCGTAAGGGAGTCCAGAGTAAGGTACTATTATTAGAAATTGAAGTAGAAGCAGACGCACTGCAATTCTCGGGACGACCGGACGTCGGTTATAACTCGCTCGTATCCTATTAAGATCAAGATAATGTATTAATCCCAATGATCTTTGTCGTTTGTTTAATATTTGTGTGAATGTATTGAAATGCGAAATAGGAAGTCCACGAATGAGGCACGGACCGGTTACTAGGGCGGGAAAAATGCCCGAGTCAAAAGACTATTTCTCTCAGGACATATTTATATTTATCGACGCTTGTTGGCTATGTCTATTTCAGTATCAGTAATGGATATTTCATCGAATCTAAACAAAGATCAATCATAATGTCAATGAAGGATTCCAGATGTAGACAATATCACGTACGATAGCTTTCAGTTTTAAAATTCCCTTCCATGCACTTATGAAATTAATTTCAACAGGAGGGTGTTTTCGGAGGGAGAAATACCACTATATCAAATGCTTTTTCGTTGATGATTGTTGTTCGCAGCTCGTGTACGCGGCTGGAGAGAACTTATCGACGGCTATGCGCTTCCAATATAGGGAAAATATTCGATTATTGAAACATTATTCGATATTACACGATAAATTAAATCGAGCGACATTTCTCAACCAGACCAGACGGTGGGGCCAGCTACGGGAGGGAAAGTTAGAAGCGTATTAAATTTATGGATTATGTGATACTTACGAGGCTGGTAGACGAATCCTGGGGGAAGATTGTAGATGTCTGCGCAATTATTAGCATATTAAGTATATATTGTGCATTCGGGACATACTAATAAGGATACCAGGCTCATTGCCGGTGTACACTCCGGGGATAGAAACGAGAGGGCCAGGTGTTCCACTACCACCGTTGGTAACGTTGACTTGAGCGCAGCCAATGTAGAACTGAGGGAGCTTGAGAGTGGGAAGTTAATCGTAGAATTTTGACTTACTTGAGCGCCACCGAACGTGGAAGCGACGTGCAAAGCTGCCTGCTCTCCACGGATGAGGTAAGGTCCTAAGAATATTATTAGGGGAAATGCCATCCACAGAGCAACAAAAATACTTACCACTTGGAAGATTCTTTGGGATCGTGAAGGTAAATGTGCTATCGGCTATTATAATAATTACATATACTCAGAAACGCCAATAATAATAAAAAGATAAAATACGTACTAGTGTCAGAAGTCAACGTAGATCCGTCAACAGTCGGCAACTTTTGCCAAATCTTGAACCAGGTGTTGCCGGTACCAGCATTGGGTGAGTTGGCAGCGGGGGTAGCTGGGCTCATGTAGACAGATAAGTACTAAAAGATAAATCACTACTTCAGAAGCTGTGTTCTATGGGTATGTATATGACAACTTACGCCAGGGTGGTAGATAGGGCCGTTAGCTTGGAAACCGACGGTCGATCCGGCTTGTACAGTTGCAATCGAAGTCGCTGGGGCAGTTGCGCTGTAGTCAAGCTCATAGCAGCGGAAAGATTCGTCAGTGACATCAGTGACCTGTGAAATATATTATTAGATATACAGCCTTCATCGTTTATCGAGACATACCGGTCCGTTAGAGTAGTGGTTCGCGGTTTCACGGACGTACTGCCAGTCGCTGGTGGGCTGGCCGTTTATGATAAAGTCCGGGAAGGTGTCTGTAGGTGTATTAGTGCGAACATTCGTTATTAACAAAGTGTCAATACTAACAGTGAGCGGAGACGAGGGTCGCTGCAGTCAAGACGAAGGAACCGACGCTGATCTTCATTCTGTAGTGAAAACCTGAGGATGATCTTGTTGTTGAAGACCTTGTAGATTGAGTACTCGACAGTCGAGCCTTTATATCTTCAAGTCGTCTAAAATTGTTCTAAGCATTCATCTAATTATGAGAATAAACGTCAGTTATTCTAAGTTATTTCCGAGATTGCTGCAGGACGATGAGGTAGAGATGATGGTCCGCGAGCTAAACGTTAGCTAGTGAGCTATTTTTTCGTCATGCCGCAGCAGTGTCCTTTAATTAACTCTGAACTGAAGATAGTGGTGGAGCTAGATGCAGGACATACCTGGAAATAGGTAACCGCACGGGCGCCATGGTGGTATATTGACCGACGAAAATCCGCCAAGTACTTGGAATTGAACATATATTCTCGAACATACTCGAGAAAATTACGGGAATGAATTGTATGATATACAGCAAGATATTCGCATCGTTGATTACTACAATTTAACCAATATCAGTCAGGGGAAAGGGGAAAGTCAACTGTACGTACCTTGGATGAACTTCGACATAATTGGTTGCGTGACGGTACTATTTCGGAACTGAACGGATTCGAACCATGGACATTTAGAGACTTTCGGTGGAATCGTGTTTATGAATACAGCATGGAATCTTCTACTTGCTTCAGTTGGACGACCAACTTCGACTCGCGTGTTCGATCGACTTTCTCCGCCACGCGAGTGACATCACAGAACAGTGTCTGTAAGGTAGTCAAAAGTATTCCTAATCGCATTAAAGTGGAAATAGGCTCGTATATCGTGTTATATATCATATCTGTAGATACGCCTGGACGAATTCCAAAGTTAGCTAGAGCTATTCTCTATGAGGATATAAGTAGACACACCTTAATGTCGGATCACAAGACGGCTATAACTCGCTCGTGAAATGACCATGCAGCTATGCATTCGCGGACAACTGAGAGAAATGAACACCGCAATGCAACGTGACACGGAACTCAGCCAAGCTACACCGAAGCTGCACGCTGTGTTGATCTAAAGGAGTGAACGGGGAAGAGGTCGTCACGATTTGACTTCGAACGTATATATGAAGAGGTATAGCCAGTTCCTAATAGAATCTGGTGAATGGCAAAGGATTGTTGGCGGATGGCACAAGGGCCGACTCGGAGGCCGGACTCGCCGTTCGTCGGAGCTTGAATGTCTCTACTCCCACGCTTCTTCCTCTACCAACCACGTCCACTTTATGACTGCTTCATGTCCTCTTCGTCTATCTTCTCTACTTCCTCTTCACGAACCTATATCAAAGGTATGATATGATTTTCTCCATTTTGTTCCTACCTTATTTACACATTCTGGTTTACGCTGAAGTTCCGTTCTCACTCCGCACCGCTTCCTAATCCAGGCGTCATCAGCGTCACTCTATTTACGTCTAAGGCTACTACTTTGCGATTCCGGGCAGTGTAAACGGACAGATTGCTGTGTAGGAAGATGGAAGAAGATAGTGATTAGATAACGGGTAGGAGAGACCATGGGAATTACTTGGTACATATGTGACATCTACCTCCGTCATTCACTTTGCTCCAATGCCTCTCTCATCTTAGATAACCATTATAATCTGTAGCACTATCGTCAATACACCGCTGAGTTTTATATTCGTAGCACCAGACTTCGCATCGAGATCACCTCCTTTTCCTTCTAAGCGTCTCGCTCATCTGTGGAGGATCACATCCCAAAATAAGTTGAATGTGTTGCTGGTTCTATATACATTATTACCCCAGTTTTCCGGTGGCAATTGACTTTGGTGGCTATCAGAAAATTATTGCCGTTCTGTCTCACCGTTCCGAGAACCTGAGAGTTTGTATGTCTTTAAATACAAAGAAGGAATGCACGAGACTTCTCCTCAGTCGTATCTTTGTCCCCCATCATGGCGGATGTTAGAAACCCAGAGAAAGGGAAGAGATCATCCCTCGATAATGATTCTTCAACGAAAGCTACTCGTGAAGGTGTATTGGAGGTTGAGGATAGGGAAGGTGAGGGTCTTCAGCGGCAGTTGAAGAACAGGCATGCGCAGATGATTTCCATCGGTGAGACTTCTTTCGTTCTCTTCATGAATCCTTCTGACGGTGTCTCTCATTAGGTGGTGTAATCGGCACAGGTCTCTTCCTGGGTACCGCAACTTCATTAGCGAATGGAGGTCCTGGCGGGCTATTGCTTGGATATCTTGTCGTATCCAGCGTTTGTATTGGAGGTATGTAGATCTATGGTTGCCACCGGTCGTTATTTATTATGCTCTCTAGTGATGTTATCCCTGGGCGAATTGGTTACTTTCCTGTATGTTATATTCCTTTCTTCGCCTGAATTTCCGGTTAACGGTCTCGTAGTCCAGTTGCTGGTGGTCAAATAACACTCTCTGGACGTTTCGTGGATCCGGCATTGGCCTTTGCTATGGGATACAATTATTGGTATTCTTGGGCTATTACGCTTCCAGGTAAGCGAGACTCGGTGTTGATTTCGAGAGATACTAATGCTGCGCACCGGTAGCTGAGTTATCCGCAGCTGCCATTCTGATAAATTGTACGTATTTGCAAATTGTCGATGGGGCGCTCGCTGAATCATGTTTTCCTTTGCCAATTAGATTGGACAACATCAGTTAATAACGGTGTCTGGATTACAATTTGCCTGATTGTCGTCGTCGCTATCAACTTTCTTGGAACGCAGGCTTTCGGAGAATGCGAATTCTGGTTTGGTGAGTAGTATGAACTGCTATTCTAGTTCACCTTCTTACTCCATGTCTGTGCATAGCCTCGATCAAAGTTGTTACTATTGTTGGACTCATCATCCTGGGCCTCGTCATCGATCTGGGTGGAGCTCCGGATCACGACCGTCGTGGATTCCGCTATTGGGTACGTAGGTCACTGGGTCTGAATCACGTTCACGAATTTATTTCTGGTCTGCCGATTTAGCATGATCCTGGAGCCTTCGTGCAGTTCCATCATATTGAGGGAGCAAAGGGTCGGTTCTTGGGCTTCTGGTCGGTTCTTATTAATGCTGCATATGCTTTCGTGAGTTACGATTTCTATGTAATTAACCCACAGAAAATCTGATGATTTCCGTGGTAGTTGGGAACTGAAATTCTCGGTATGACTGCGGCCGAAATGCGCAACCCCACCAAAAATATTCCACTCGCAATCAAAGGCGTATACGTTCGTATTTTGTTTTTCTATATCATTGGTGTATTCGTAAGTTATCATTATATGCTGGCATTGTGCTTAGTATTAACGATCGTTCAGATTCTTGGCCTAATCACGCCCTCCAATAATCCAACTATTGTCGCACCTTCGACTGGTACTGCTGCTTCATCGGCATGGGTAGTCGCTATCCGTATCGCGAAGATCAAGGCTTTACCAAGTATTGTTAATGCTTGCTTATTGAGTACATATTTTTGTCATGTATCTTGACAAAGTTGTCTGACGGCTTTATTCCTAAATTAGCGTCCGCATGGTCGGCTGGTTCATCGGATCTTTATACTTCCTCACGCGCGCTCTATGGTCTGGCTAAGACTGGTCAAGCCCCTAAGATCTTTGCGAGAACTAACAAACGAGGAACGCCATGGGTATCGCTTGCTCTGAGCACATTGGTGCGGTGTTATTTGAAATATTGCGAATTTCTTGACTGACTCATTTGACTCAGATTGGGTTGCTGGCGTACATGGGTATCTCTTCATCTTCGAGTCGCGTTTTCACATGGTTCTCAAACATGAGTTCCGTTACTGGAATGTTAAATTGGATGGGAATTTGTATCACATTGATTCGTTTCCGTCGCGGTCTGAAGGTGCGTGGTCTACCAGGTTCTTCGTGACCGATTTTCCCTAACTGTTTCTACCTCATAGGCACAAGGTTTGTCGACGGATATTCTACCATACAAGTCATTCTTGCAGCCGTACGCGGCATGGTGGTCGTTAGGATGGGTTATTCTCATCATCTTGTTCGCCGACTGGCCCGTGTTCCTGAAAGGCAACTTCGACGATGCCGGTTTTATCACAAACTACTTCCCGATCCCCGCGTTCTTGATGTGAGTTGTGCGAAACATTTTAGTGGATATAACTGACAGTTACTATAGCTTGTATTTCGGATACAAGTGGTGGAAAAAGACAAAGATCGTTCCATGTACGTGATCATATTCGCTTTAAATTCTCTTTCTGACTTTGTCTTCAGTGGAAGATATGGATTTCGTCACATTTACCCTTCCCAAGGTATAGGCTAGTGTCCTCGTCACTATTTTATTCGACTACAAGATGTAGGGGATGTAATTCTATTTTATGGGTATAATGATTGTAATTAGCATTTATTAAAATGAGATTAGCTCTGCATAATCACGGTCACCTACCTGCTCTTGGATCGGAATAGATGTATATACAACTTCAATTTTGTCAGGATATTTCATTTAGGCAAACATAATTTTTCGTGGAGCGAGACTTTCTGTTGATGGCCATTAGTCCATTCAATGTAAATTCCCCAAATTTGCAGAGATGCTCGACGTCGTAAGCCTATTATATATGAGGTAAAAATTCAATCAGTCTCACAAATACATCTAGAATAAGTAAACAGAAAGACATGCATCGAGTTCCAATATTGGGTATTTTAACCACCCAGGCTTTTGCCTCTGCAGAATTTTCCGCCGAGTGCGTTAATCTGATGCATACACTTCCTGACGAAGTAGTACATAGTAACGGCTTCATGGTGTACTGGTCGCATACCGTCGTTGCAGGGTAAAACTAAACAGTCCTCCCAAGTGCGAATCCAGCTGTGTCGAGCCGCTACCTAACGTTTTTTATTTTATTTTCTCCGTCTTTCCTCTGTTTTTTTTTTCTCCTTGATTTTTTTGTAGTAAACTGACATGGGAAATAAATACAGATATTTGAATTCAGGCGAAGTAAGGGCAAAATACGAAGTGCGTAGAGCGAGAAGGAAGGGCGCTTGCCGTGTCTCGAAATGGGTCTGGGTCCACATGGACGCCTTTGCAGTTACGTACGCCTCGAGGCTCGCTGTCTTCACGTCTTCCCGCCGTTCTGCACTACAACCTCTATGCGTCTACGTAGTCAAATCATGGGGTTCGATATATATCATAGTCCGTAGGGTTAGGGGCGTTTTTAGGTGAGCAGGACGCAGATCTCTCTCGCGTACTTCGTGGATTCTCAACCCTTCCCTACCGCAGGATTGTCACCCAGGATCCGCCTTCGAACTCATTTTCATCGTCGTTGGCCGTTTTTTCGCGATCCGGCAATGCTGCTAAAGGATATCTAGGAGAAAGACCCGCGTTTAGATGATATCATCGTGCGTAACCAAGCTGGTGTTCATGGTCTCGTCCTCATGCCTATCTTCCCTACTTCTCTCACATGCAGGTGTCTTTTCCGACGATTCCGTTTCGCCTGAATCACAGCTGTTAGGTCTTCATCCAGGATGATCGTGCCGAAAGAACGGAAGCGGGTCGTGGACCGGGGTGGTGTGGTGCGGGTGCTTCAATGGTGCGTCTGTACGCTTCCAACCATCTATCTGTTCATTATTGATCATCTTTATCAGAGCTAATCCATTCCATACAATGTCAGCGTCAATTATACCGACAATAACTGCTTATGCCTCCCCAATGGTCCCTGTGCAGTCCACCTTCCTCCGAGGTCCCGCATCCCTCGATTCTATCTGCCTTCTGCTTCTGAACAGAGTGGTATACTCGATATCGACGTCCTGGGACATATCTCGGCCTCCGACCGTGGCACAGCGGGCGTTCTTCTCGCCAAGTGTGTCCGATTTCAACAACCTCATCTTACCTCGACTGCCATGGACACCATCAGCATCCCACTAAGTGAGCCTGTAACGGCCATTTCAAGCTTTAAATTCTTCTCCGTATCAAACTCGAGGACTTGATCCTTCGATTGGATCAGCATGTCGTGACTATGCCGTACCATAAGGAGACCATGTCGAGGTGACTACTGCTCTCTACGACATGCTCAGGGCCGCGTTCGTGCTTCTAGTCGATATGTATTGCACCTGTAGTGGTGTAACGTCACAGCAGATGAATCCTGTGGATGTGTGCATGCTGCGTGGGATGGGGGAGCGCAGGGTTGGCGGGGCAGGTCGAGGGCGAGGGCGAGGGCGAGGGCGAGCAGTGGTGACTTCCTACGAGAACGCGGTGCCTTTAGCGAACGCCGGCCACTCCATCATCGATGATCATGCGATCCACTTCGTTTGGAACTACAAGGCTGCGCGGCTTTCGACACTACATTCGCTCCGAAGATTCCATGACACAACGACTCTTCGTCTACGATCGTTTCGTCTGCAAGCGTGATATGCAATCTCCTACGATCTCGTACATCCTTGGGAGAGCCCACGTCTTTGTGTTCAAGTTATGGAACAGAGATGTTCGAAAAAGCGGAGGTCGTAGTCGAGTCGTGCTCAACGAAGTACGTAACGCGTTCATCTTCTAGAACTCCAACTAATGTTACCATTCTATCTTTTAGGACTTGCTGTCGTCTGCGTCGTGCTTCACCTATGTCAATGCCTCCTCCACGCAGTATTGGCCCGTCGTTCTGCGTTGCAGTTTTCGGTCACGTGCTTAGGGTTATGCTCATTCGGCTAGTGTATGGTCTAGTGGATACAAGGATGTATATATGCCTTCTTCCGAAGACGTCGCCGGATTTAGGCCTATCTGCGTATTAGGGGTGTTAAAAAGCTCATGCTGAAATCACTGTGACGTTTATATCTATACTGCAGAACTGACAAAGTAACATATTTTTCCTGAAATACATGACCGCTGCGTCACAAACATTGTGAATACCAAGCATTCGAGTACTTGCATGTAGACCCAGCTGCGCAAGTCGTACATCCCGTGTATCCCTGTCCACCGCACTGTGCATACAAAGACGCTGAGCAAACACCACCACCACTCGGTGCTGTCGTAGTAGAGACTGGTGATGTCGCCGTTGTTGTCGGTGGCTGAGCTGTTGTGGTAGGGCCTTGAGAAGGCGGAGGCGAGCCCCCATTTCTAAGCGTGACCGTTACGACTGAATAAGCCGGAACAGAAACAGTAACTGCACCACCCGAAAGAGTAGCGGCAGTCGAGGCGACCTGGTGGGTATTATCCGTCAGATAAGCCGCTGCAGACGAGGGTGTGAAGCCGCTGAGAGTAATCTTAACGCTTTGTGCCCCCGAGCCGGTGTTGGTGAAAACGACAACGACGGTTCCATCAGTATTTTTGAATGCACCAATACCCACACCAGATACAGAGCCAGACGTTGAGAGGCGAAGAGCACCAGGACGAATAAATCGTGACCACATTGCGAAAGCCCAGAGCCGGCCAGACGGAGTCACAGTATTGCCATCACTGGCAACGAGGTAGGACGAAGCTTGGGGCTCGTTGACCTCCACACCTTCCCAATAAAGATAAGCCGAAAGGTTAGCGTTAACAATACCAATATTAATCTTATTTGCCCAAGTCAAGCCTTCGCATGGACCGCCATTACTGTACCACGTTGCGCACCAAGCTGAATTGAGGTCTGCGGCTTCGGTCTCCCAGGTTTTCAGCTTGGTGCTCAGCGGCGTGTCTGGGTCTCCGTTGTATGCGTGAGAGGTGATGACACCCAGATACTGTTCCATGCCGGCGGAGACGAGGGCACTAGTCATGGTGCGCTGGCCTGGCCAGCCAATGGAATCGCAGCAGGTGATGGAGACATTGCTGAGACTGGCAGATTTGAGTGTGTTGTAGAGAGTGGGGATAAAGGAAGCGGCCTGGCTCCCGTTGGATTGCATGGAGGAGTAACTGGTACTATTGTGATAGGTCAGAACCACATTGTCATTATTCGAATTCAAATAAAGAGACTTGCACATAGTCCGGTTCGTTTAGGAAACCGAGATGCGTGACTGGAATGCCCTCTTGGAGGTAGTACTTGACGTACTGTGTCAAAAAGTTAGCATAGGGCTGTCTCCAATCCCCAGACGAGCAGCTCTCCCCAGTCACCCCACAGAGCCAACCTCCGTTGTCCTGATTGCCATTGGTTTTCATAAAACCGGGAGCACTCCACGCATCAGCATAGATCGTGTTTACCCCGTAACTCATCGCCTGCTTGCTGAACCAGACTTGACCAGAATCGTCGCCGTCCCACACGTACTGGGGCGTACCGCTGGGCGAGCCAGGACTGTTGGGCAGGATACTGTCGCCACTTCCACCCGACCCTATGCGGTTGCGTATGATGGTTAAACCCGCGCCGGTCGATGTGCTGAAGAGATAGTCGAGTCCTTGCTGGCGGGGCCCAGAAGCCAGGTCATAGAACTCTTCGGCGCGTCCGAAAGCTTGGGATACACCGAATCCATCAATTTCTTGGAGAGTTGAATTGAGGTTGACAGTGATCAGGGTTTGGGCTAGGACCAGGTTGAGGGAGGTTACGAGAATCGTGCTGGTGGCGACGAAGGAGCGCATGATGGCTGAGGTGCCTGCAGCTCTTCAATCTCTGCTGCGCTTTCGACGACGAGGAAGAGACTGAGAGAAGGATTAGTATATAACGAAGATAATCGGCCCGGGAGATATTTCCCTTCTGACCTCCTTCGGATAAATGCGTCGGGGTGGAGGGATTAGAATCAACCAAAGCCACAGGTTTCTACCTCGGAACGCCTACGAGAGGCGACAGCTAGGGCGACGGATAATATCACTGACCAGAAGTATTGCATGACAACATCATGGGTTAACTAGCTCCGGCCCGAACGGTTCTGGTTCCTTAGAATGGAGGTAGAAATAATCTTTTGGCCAAAACGATGCGGGGAAAAATCGCGAATATTGAGGTATATTTGGCACCACTTAAGCCGAACTTTATGCAGCTTTCTACGAAAAGTGAACATCCATAGTGTTCCTGTTTGTTGAGTTTCTTGGCTTCGCGTGGTGTTCGAATTGTGCTTGATATTGGTAGTCCAGATAGACTGGCTTCGTAGCTGGTTTGTCTTAAACATGCATTCATGCACACAGTGACAATATTGTTGGAACGAAAAGTCAGAGATTTCTGGCTGGATTCAGTACACCTTTCATTTAAACAATAAGCCGCTATATGTTTAATTTATGAAATGTAATTATGCTTTGAAAAAGGACAAAAAGCCCGATGAAACTTGAAGAACATACAACGACGTTTAGATTTTGAAGTTGGCTAACATATGTTTCTTTGTAATCTTTGTATTCTTTTTCATTTGTGAGCACCTTCGTGGCACGATCGCCAGGAGATGGACCAAACGCAATGAGGCTGAGAATTCGGTGAATTAGACCGCCAAAATAATTCTTTGGTGGAAGTAGTGGGTGCGAAGTAACAGATGACTTGAATGGTGGGGCAACGGGGTATGATTCGATCGAGGGATCCTCCAGACTTGAAGATTTTTTGGATTACGAGGGATGTGTGAATTGTTGAAATGATTGATGCGATTCTATACTCCTTACTATAGATGCTTAATATACAGGTATCGTCCGATAAAATTTAGGTTAAGCGGATCAAGTTTACTTCTATGTGACGCGGAAAAACACTGGCTTCAACTGTCTTGTGTCTGAATTGTCTTAATTAGTGCGGTCACATCCTGTTAGAGTGCCATATTCACCTTCTATTCAATTGGATGGCACATAGTGACAAATCATACCCTCGAGCGTCAAGGGCATGTTCGAATCCATCAAGATGATGTACCTCTTTCAGCATGTTTTCTCCAGTGCCATATCTTGCTTCTTATTGTCAATAGCGCATGTGAGGTTGGAAACGAAGAGCAAGCATGGGCCGTGTGATCATTGATGCCATTTCCGCTCATGAATGCATTCCGTTATTTTAACTCTGATTCCTTACTTGCTGCTTTTAATGAAGGACGTTTTAAATTGTTCCAGACCTCAATACAAGGCATTTTAGGCATTTCTGCTGCCTTTATCCCAGCTTACGGTGGCCGGGACGCGCCAGGATTGAATGCCGAAATCAAATTCGCAAAATAATTTTCTTGAGTTTTCAGATTTTACCTGCCATTATCCTTTAGTAACCTGGTTCATATCTGGAACGAAAATCTATATCTGTATCAGCAATTTATTCCGTGCCACAGAGGGGAAACACCGGGCTGCCACCGCGGTATGGACACCTGTGGGTCCATACTGTGGTCCTGCAGCAGATGGCGCTGAAATACCAGATAATTCTCTGGAGTCCTAATATTTGGCCAATAAATCAGAGATAAAATATACACCTGGATATCATACATGATAGCGACGATTTCAGGGATGGGTGGTCGAATTCTCATCGTTATGGTTACAGGTGTCCGAAAAATGTGCGGATTCTGCAAGAATTAAGTTCCCGGCTAGATATCAGAATTCCCTTATATTGGAAATTGCTCACAAGCAGCAGAAGTCTTAACAGAATCCCTACGCTGGTATGAAAACTAGAGCTGCCAGGTGCGAAGAGAGGTATAAACTGATAAGTCTCCATGTAAGGGCATTTCCTTTGATACAAAGCAATCATTCACCAATGTCTAAAAACTAGCGAAGGTCGTGACTCGGATGTTGCGACTCTTTCAAGGACTGCTCGCCTAATCTTCCGGCACTCTGAGTGTCTGACGTACAGTAGGTTATGCTCGGTAACTGGATACGTGTTTTAAATATCATTGGAGTGTCCTAATTCCATCGAATGATGGCACAATTACAACCGATGCTCATCTTTATTGAGCCAGCACGCATCCTCAACTTCTCCCGGCTTGCGATTCCCCACGAACGCATTATACCATATCAACCTCCGAGTTCATTCACGTGAAGGATATATTATACGGTCTGGAAAAGTTCTTTTACTGTTCTGTATGCATTAACCTGGTTTGATAGGACGTAGGGATTCCGAGAGTGCCCAGTAACGTTGTCGAAATCCCTTTCGATGTCAGTCCATCGGATTTCACAAAAAGCAAATCATAGCTCTGTTTTGGCCTGGGTATCAGCGTGAGTGTCGGTGTTATCATTTCTCGCTCTATGGTTAAATCCTTGAGAATACCAGTAACAAGCAATCTGACCTCGGACTATGAATCCTACATCGGTAAGTATTTCAGACGACAGGATAGACGGATTTTATAATTTACTCATCGACAGGAGTTAATTTAGAGTCACACGCAACACTGCTCCCTGATATATACATAAGGATTCCATAAAAGGAGAATAATAGTGTCTGCCAGTAAGTGACGTCTGTCCAATATTTCTCAGTATTCGCATCCATGTTCACCGACTACTTATTCTAGCTTTCTCTCCCCCGGTACGGGATGGCCTACTTTCAGAAGACCAACGTCTCCTCCTGATCTTTTCGATATCGAAGCTTCAGAACTAGCAGCAGAGAATTTACAGGCTTTGGAGCGAATTCGCAACAAAATGAAGGGAATCTGGAAACAAGGCGAAAATAATCTGGAAGAATAATGGAGTAAGGACCGTAAACGAGGGATGCAATAAACCTCAAGCCTCCAACGACTTCTGCGCTCACGACCCCAGTTAAGAAGCTCTTAAATCGGATATTAGAGACTTCAGGGATACCCTCCAGAAAATGACATGTTTTGGATACCAGCTCTAGGGGAAAGGACCTGTGCAGTAAGCTCAGATAACCTATTTCTCCACACTCCTCATTACAGGCTCTGGACCACATTTCATCGACGATAACGGGGAAGGTCCTCTTAATGCCGCTTTGCAATATTTCCGCCGTATTCTAGGGTCGGCGGATGCAACAGCTCAAGATATTCGCGCTCTCCGAGTACCATACTTCCAATACCAAAGTAAAGGCTGGATGCTTTGGATTTGGACTCATTCTTGCCCAAACATGTGCCGATTTTCTCTATTTGAGCTCTCTGGGCGTGTTATTGTGCTGTCTTTTAACTATCACGAAGAACATACTAGGCTCTGCTCCATCATCTACGCTTAGGCTCTCGGCATAAATGATGCGAACGCTCTAGGATTTGATCTCACAGATGTCGGTGGGAGTTCAAAAATAGTGAAACATATTTTCGCCCGAAAGGAGAGCAAAGATACTACAGGAACACCTTACTATATATCTAGAACAAATTTCGCCCAGCTGATCCTCCCCTTTGGCTTGCGACGAAGTCGAATACGCCAAAAATTTCCGTTATTAGTGATTCATAGATTCAAAACTCGACAGCCCCGGAAAAAGGGAAATAAATATACAGTGTTACATCGAATATAAGCTAAAGGTATACGACTAAGCATTGTGCAAATATGCCATTGAGAAAAGATTGTGACAGGCTCTCATGCTCCGCAGAAGGATGTAGAATTCCTCAGTCGAGGAATAAAAAGAACTGTAACCGAGCAAAAAATAGTGTACCGTTATGACGACATACGAAAAGCCTCTGCACGATTTTTAGAATAAAAAGGAATTCGGATTAGGATTTTACGATACGATTGTTGGCGAGTACTATTTCTAGTCAGTCTAGTCATCTGTTGTGAACCTGTAGTTCAATCCTGATTGGTGGCATTAACGGGTTGTCGGTCGTTGATCAACTCCTTACTATATACAGGTCGCACTCTGTGTGAGTTTGAAGGAGACCGAGTGTAGGACAGTTAGTCAATACTATGTTAGACCAGGACTCATATTCTATAAAATATTGTACAGGTTAAATGTTAAGACAATTAAAGATTACTCCTCTTCATCTGTCTCAGGAGGTATGTCGTCCTCAGTCTCTCTACTAAAATCAAAGTCTTCCTCACTCGCTGGGTTTTCTTCCACTAGGATCGTTTCGACAGTTCTTAAGTTGAGGCGAGTGCATATGGCACTACACTTATGCTCTCTCCTGAAGCGTTGAATTCCAGGTTCCCCATCGTCACGATCAAAGTGGGCTCCACGGAATGGCTTGATACTTCACATAATTCAGCAAAAGAAGCGGCTAATGAATTATGTTAACTTACTGATGCGTACAGCTACTTGTGATGACCCCCTTCAAACCAATATGGTCGTCTGGCATGTCTACACAATTATAAATCATGACTTATCAGATAAATCTATATATAAAAGACGTACAACTCCATGTTGAATGAACACGTTGGCCCTTGCTCACATCAAGGACAAAATGTGATAAAGCTGACAGTGTTTGGGCAATGAGATTGGCGCTATCCTCCGCACCTGTGGAAGGTCCAACTGTGCGTGCCTGGAAGTCCAGTGGGAGAGGACCACAGAGCCAATGGATCCATTCTGTCTTCTTTGTTGCTTGATTAATAACCTCACTCCTAAGCATAGAATAACGACATTTCATTGCTTGATCGCACTAGTTAGCTACTATAAATATTAGAGAGTGTAATAGAGAGTTTGTGCAAAACTGCTGACGCTTCTGTGGCGCCATTTTTTGTTGTGCATGTGGGGCTATTCGTGGTGGAGAGAGACTTTGGAGCGACCGCCAGCTCTAAGGTGGAGCCCCAGTTGCACAACCAAAAATAGCGCCATAGAAGCGCCAGCAGTTTTGCACAAACTGTCTAATAACGCACTTGCCACCTTTACATGCAAAGATGCAGCACGCTTCAAAAAATCCCTCAAATCATAGGAGATATTCTTGAAACGGATGACTTCACCAGTCATTTTTTGCTCAAACGTTAATTCAGACAACGGGTAACTGGCAAGGCGGATCAGAAGTCGCTCCCCAATATTAGTATCCTCAGATAGCCCGATCTGGTCACAATTATGATCAATTAAATCACCGTTAATATACATCAGCACTCACAGGAATGTATTCATATAAACCAGCATAATAGCGCCTCCACTGAGGTTCCTTTGGTATATACAAAATGCCTTTTCGAGGTATCGCAGGCCAATATTCACCCCAAGCACCATTGTGTCTACGAACTGCGCGCAAGAAAATGATCTCATGAACTTCATGTGAATCAAAGCTCAGATTCTTCAAATTATTTTCGTTCTTCTCTTCAGCCTCAACGATGGACTTAAGCCCAGGGTTCAAACGAGTTGATCTTCTTATAGTCGTTTGTTTTATTTGTTTCAATACTACATTGGGTGTGGATGTCGTGCGATCTTTGGCGGGTCGTCCAGGACCCCTTTTGTCTGGGATAGTATTTTCGGTGGAGAAAAGAGGCGTAAATTTCAGTTCTTTGCAAATTGAATTGCAGCGATGTTGGCTCTTGAACTCTTGAATGCCCTTAAACCCTTGGTCACCAATTCCTGAATCGCCAGTCTTGCTAAAACGAGGCTAAGGTCCTGGCAAAAAAAGAGAAAATCAAATATAAACTCACGTGTGGGTCATGGTATCGAAAAGGATGAGCTGCGGTAAATCTGCATATCCTGCAACCAGCATGGGTTGCTCAATTCCTGACAGAAACAATTAGATATATAAATATAAAACACTAAAAGCCACCTGACGTACCTTGTATGTCAACAGGAAGCACTGTCTCTTCGGATACTGCTAGGCAAAAATGTGCAAAGGCATCCATAGTACGTCCCATCCTTTTATCATTTTGCCCTGCTTGGTCGGTACCCGAAAATTTCTTAATGGTAGTAGTAGACAGCATTGGGTCAACGATGAAATACCAGCCAGCTTTTGGGCCACTTGTCACCTTGGCTATCCATGCCTTGGAATACGAAAACTCTACTCATAGTTAGTAGTAGCAATGTGAACGATAATAGATATCAATTTACCATAAAAATCTGCATTTTTGCTTTCTGCGTATTCTTGGAATTGCTTTGCTAAGTCGGCACAGATTACGTGACAGGCAAGCTCTTGCTCCACAAGTAGATTATTAAGTTCCATAGTAAGAGATTGGCCACAGTCCAGCCCATCCCGAAAGGACTTGGCAGCAAATATGTCATCTTGAATAATAAGCTGTCATACGTATGTCATTATAAATGCCACTAAACCACAAATTAGAAGAACAGAATACCTTAAACATATCCTTGGTTTTTCCAGCTGCGATAATTTCCTTGCCAAGACGACCTTGCAAGCTCTGTTGGGACTCAACCATGGTTGGAGCTCTTGCATCCTCCCCACCCTTCTCATCTCTCTCCAGAGTTATATCAAGATGTATGAGACTGATTTCATCTGCTCGATTGATCTTTGTGTTGTAAACACGTGTTTGATAAACACGTGTCTGGGGTACACTTTGTCCTGCAGATACTGATATAGGTCACGTATATATTAGAGAGAGAAATATTGTGATAATATATGGTTTACCTTTGCGCCGGATACTGCTTGGTTCTTCAGCTGGTTCGATATCAGATGAGTCATCTGCGAGATGATGCTTGCGAGCCTGGGAATCTAGCCTCTTAATGGTGAGCCTCTGTTGCGGTGAGAGTTGAACATATCCAATTAGTGGAAGCTGGCCTTCCTTGATCTCCATTTTAGATAGAAAGTTATTGCGAAGAGAGGGCTCTGTAAGAGTATTCCACACATCTTCAACCTTTCCCGTTATGACGGAGCTAGGGATTTGGATACCCTGAACCTTGGATTGATATACAGCAATGGAAATTTGAGAGCTGTGGATAGTTTAATTAGAACAGCCATAAGTCAGATATCAAATACTCACTCTTTGACAACAACATTATCGCTAAACATTTTAAAAATACTAAGGCGTATTGCTGCTGCAAGAAGCTCCAAAACTTTACTCCATGGGTCGGATTTAGGACTGATGTGTACAATTGAACCATCAAGGAAATGTGCTTTATTACTAGATCCTTTCAAGATATATGAGCTCATCTAGGACAACGTTAAGACCGAGATTCATAGATTCATATCAGAAGCGAAGTGCACACCTTGATGGTTACCGAATCAGTACGTAGGTGTCTTGGTGCTTGGTTAGCCACGGCACCCTTAACCTTGCTCTTCTGTATTCCCTGGGAGTTCCCATGATTATTCTGGACAGCATTGACATGAGCCTGTTTAACACGTTCAAGGATCAAACGTGACTCTGCTACCTCCTAAAAAATTATATTATTGATTGGCAAACACTAAGACTGAGAGCAATCACACCTCTGATGTGGCGGAATTGGAACGTACATATGATGCTAATTGTGATTGGGCATTCTTATTCCGTGCGGGATTGGGGGCGTTATCAAGAGCATGATGGATTTGAGCTGTCGCCTCATCTGAAGTATCCAAGCCATTATATTAATGCCCCATATAAACATTGAAATAATCATACCTATCTCCTCACAGTAGCCACATGTGTCCTGCTCAAGGTTGGGGAAAACCTTGCCACACTTCCGGCACTGTAGACCTTCGAAAGATTGCCCTGATGCTTTAAGCTGGCATTTTTGGCATGTTTGTCCAATGAGATAGCAGAATTTTCGAGTGCAGTGCAAACAGATAGTTCCCGGGACTTTTATTGGTGGGTTCTCTGACATAGCCAGCGTTGTCGGCAACGGTGTTGAAAATGCGCAACAAGATTAAGCGCTGGCTTGGAAGTTTTAGCACGTCATTTCCAATTTTCCTCAGCAGTCAGAAATACTCATGAAGCTTAATGTTAACAATTAGACTACCAAAATATACACTGTTAATTTTCTATGATACATTAGGTGGAAGGTTTAATGCTCTTTTCCTTTTCCTCTTCATGAGAATGTTGAAACACATCTAATATCTCATGGACTATAATCCTATTAGTTGGAGCTCCGGAGAAAGATACTGTATCGCTAATGATGAACATTTGTAAGTTGTACTTGAATCTGGGACCCTGAATATAATACTCACAACTGCCACTCTGAGTCAAGTTCACGGGTTTCAACGATAACCAAACGCCTGGAAAACTCCGTCGTGGATATATCATCTGATGAAGGTCTTAATATTGGTGCAGTGAGAAAGAATTGGAGTGTACATACTGTTGGTCTCTGACTGGGACATTAGGTTTTGTCAAAAAAAAAAATTAATGATGGAGGAAAGGAAAATTGCAGCGTCTAAGCTTGTACTTTCACACGACTAATGCACTCCTAGTCAACCGCATCCTCGTGCCAGTAGACAACAGCCACCCGAGGCCATCTGGTATCTTAGATCAATTCACATATAACTATTGTGGAAAATCCACAGTGTATGGTCAAGATTTCAAGATGCCTTATTGCCGAAACACTACTGGCCGGAACCAGCACGGTGGCGCCATTGGTAAGTGACGTAAATCTAAAATCAAGTCTAAGTTTTGATAAGCTAAAGCATCATAATGGCAGATAATGAGCTCTGGTGTCCAATAATTCAAAGCTATATTAATGCTGGGATAAATCAGAAGGATATGCCAACTTCAATGCAAAGGGAGCACGGTCATTCTATCAGGTATTACATTCTACATGTTTTCCAAAGAGTTGATATAATTCTAATTTTCCGATCCAGTCGTAGAACCATTTCTCGGTTGATCAATAAATTTGACTTAAAGACCGCACGCAAACCTCGCATTGACGAAGAAGAGATGGGTGCTCAGATCATACGTATTGAAGCAGAAGATCTGATCGCAGCCTGGGGTTACAGGAAAATCAGAGAGGAGCTCAGACCTGATGGGATTCATATACCTCGGTGTGTATAGTCTAAAAATTATCTGGCCATATCACTAACTAAGGATGAACAGTGACTTCATACAAGCGTTTAGACAAGCATCTGATCCTGAAGCAGCAGCAGCTCGCTTTGGTGGTCAGAAGAAAATTCATCGCAAAGGCCTAGTCAGTCCTGGCCCCAATGAAGAATGGTGTATTGATGGTCATGAGAAAATCAAATCTGCAATGGGAATTGAAGTCTGGGGTATTATTGACAAGTTTTCTCGTAAGGAGCTTGGACTCTGGGCTGTTCCAAACTCGCGATTGGCAACTGTCCCACCAGCTCTTTATCTTCTTCTTGTCAAAAAATTAAAAGGTCCGCTATTTAGTCACTGAATCAATAAGTCTGCTGATAGAAGACTCAGGAATACCCTTGCAATTGGCGAGTGACAAAGGCACGGAAACAGGTCATGTAGCCAATCTGCAGTGCATGCTTCGGTATGCTTTCTTCATTCAAATAAATATATTAAGTTACGAAATATCTATATTAGCACATTTTATATGCCAGGACTCACCCTTGAAGAACTTCCTGCTCATCGGTTTTTAACTAGTTCTAGAAATATTACTCGGGAACGTGGATGGCGACCTATCTGGGAAAAGGAGCTTCAAAGCATTTTACTAGTCTGGACAGCAGGGCAGCTTGCAGTAAGCTACCATAATGCAAATGATACTCACCGGTAAGTCTCCTGAAACAGTTTTCATCGAACATCATACTAAGTAGACTTAAACAGTACCATTGCGATTTGGCTATGGTCACAAGTAGTCCAGAAGCGACTTGACCACTACCGCAACATCAATGCTGCTCATAGGATTCGCAAGCAAAATATTCATCTTCCAAGCGGAGGCAGAGTGGATGATTTCTACTATAATCCCCAGGCACACGGTGGTGAGGATATGTTGGTTCCCGTGGATGAAGCTCATATCTCCGTACTCTTTGATGAGCTTTGCCCCACTCGCATCTTCCAGTTTGGAACTGATGAGAGTGTGGCACTTGCATCTGAGTTATATACTCAGAGTGGCAGTCCAGATTTGAATATGAACAACACCTGGGCTGTCTGGCGCCAAATGATGAATATTTTCGAGGCTGTATAAAATAATTAGATAAAACTTAGAATATACACAATAATCATGGTTAGTTTCGATATTGGTACATAGCCTGAGTTTATTGCATAAGAAGTTGCGTTTGACATCAGACAGACTGTGTTGACATCTCAGTCATAACAGTGCCTGAGTTTCTGCTAGAATGATATATATAGAGGTTAAATAATAGGTACAAAATTCTTATATTCCAAGTAGCAAAATCAGCAGGTATTTCGTCCTAATGGAAATAATAGTTCCTTGACCGCACTGGTGGATGTCACGTGATCACAACATTGGTGCTGGTGCTTCGTTATCTTTACTCAGTCCATCATTTTGTCCCATCCTAAAATACTGTATAGACTAAATGAATCTTACTATCTAATATACCTTTGCTCTATAGTTTTTGGGTGTGTATTTGAATTTAAACGAGCGATATACACTACTCGGAGGTGTGAGACCCGCTGACACTAACCTAGCTTGAAATAAATGAATATATCAGGATAAATAAAACATAAGTATATTAATTACACTCCTGAAGTAAAATATAGTATTATGGATCAGTGTATTCATATAAACACATTATTCTCGCAAGGTGCGACAAACCGGTTTGACGCTTACAAATCACATTTCAGTCCTGGCACGTCCCGGCTACCGTAGACCGTGCCTTAACTGTAGCTTGTAAATATAGTTATAAATAATTTACTTGATTTATCTCTGATTTATCAGCCAAGTATTAGGACTCCAGAGAATTATCTGGTATTTCGGCGCCAGCTGCAGGACCACAGCTATGGACCCACAGGTATCCATACCGCCGCGGCAGCCCGGTGTTTCCCCTCTGTGGCACGGAATAAATTGCTGATACGAATATAGATTTTCGTTCTAGATATGAACCAGGTTACTAAAGGATAATTTCAGGTAAAATCTAAAAATTCAAGAAAATTATTTTGCGAATTTGATTTCAGCATTCAATCCTGGCGCGTCCCGGCCACCGTACCCAGCTGAACAGTCGTCATCGCCTGGCGCTAATTGCCCAAAACGACAGATCAGTGACGATCCTACGGAAGAGTTAATAGAGACTGTGTCAGATTAACTATATAGTATTTAGCTAGAATTATCAAGAGATTTTAAGTATCCGAGAGTTGCATTTTCGGCCATCTGATTTTATTTGGAAATTGATCGTGAGACCGAAGATAGGGTAGTAACTCAGTGGATGGCAAGGACGTTTACGTCTCATTGAAAGGAGAGATGGAAATTATGATGGAAAATAAAGTCGAAAAAGAGGCTGCAAAAATGGCCAGGGGGAGTGACGAGGATGACAACCTGTAGGTTGGTGGATAGGGATAGGGTGTATTTTCTTTTTCTTTGTACTACGGAAATTTAATTTCGTCTACAGTTGTAAGATAGGTATTATACCTATATTATTATAAATAAGGTACTGTATTATGTCCATAAACGACTACATCTCTATCGGAAAGATAAACAGACCATTATTGATCAAAAGGGAAGACTTGGGTGCAATTAGTGCCTTTCATCGATAAGAAGAAATAATCCAAATTAGTGTTGAGCGTATCCTTTAAGATGCCTTGTGGATTGGGATATAAAGACTTGACAGTGATATTCACGAAGTCAGTATACCCTTTGCATTGGTCAGTGAAACCCGGATCGTTCGGATCGACGGTATAGCTGTTGATACGGCCTTGGTTTGCACCAGGTTGGATCGGATGGGCTAAAAAGATCTCCTCAACGAGACCGCCGACAATTGCTATTGTGATGGATTCATTGGCGCGGAAGAACCCATCTGGCATCTTGCCGTCTTGAAAGAATTCACGAGCATGGTCAAGGGGAAGTTGACGATCGGCTTTGCGGCCATCCACGAATAAGAGGAGTGGGAAGGCGGTTTCGCCATAGGCTCCGACGTAGCGAGGAGAGACGAAAGAGAAGTTGGGGTTGGTGGCGATTGATTCTTGGATTCTTTGGAATCTGAATTCGGTTGCGGCGGTGAGATTTAAGACGCCACCGCCGAACTTGTTACTGAACTCAACTAACTGGTCAAAGGTGAGTTGGAGATCAGAATCATCCAATAGAGAATCGAATACCTCGTCGAATTGTGTTTCGTTGAAGCTGTGGTGGTCACCAAAGAAAGCGTCCGCTATAAGGAAAAAGGTTTCTCAGTTTCTTCTTGGTTTGAACTTAGGTGTCCGGTCATACCTCGGGTCGTGCTTGCGTCACCTAATCATAGATTATGAGAAAATATAATATATTAGTTAATTAATAATACGCACCCTCAAAGAGTGCGTGTGTATCGAGCCCACCAACAACAGCCGGTTTAGGAGGATCGGGACCCGTCAAAGCGCTCTTCTGACCAATACTCAAGAGGTTCGTGAGCGGATTACCATCAACGAGAATGGCAGTATAGGCCAGGCGGAGGGCAAGATCATTTCCCATGTTGAAACCTAATATGAATAAACAGTACTACTGTTAGGAGAGTTATAAAGTGCAAGTGGCGAAGATTGGCCTTGCCTTCCTGGACAGCATTGATAATCTGGGCTGGAGTTACGATCCCTTGCCTTGGAAGGTACTACGAAAGTAAGAATGAATATCGAATAAACGAGCGAAAATAAGAAATGGAATTACCCCATGATTAGCGAGTGTGTTCAATCCAGGGCAAAGGCCGCGGATATCGTCGTTGCCCGGGGACTGGAACGGATGAGCCGCGTCGTTGACCAATTTGGCAGAAGTATCGCTCAAAGGACCTGGAGGAGGCGGGGGCTTAACGATGTTCATTCGCGGCACTATGTCTGCAAGCTTCCGTTCACTGAGTCCGGCCAACGAACGATGCTGAGGGAATGCCAGGGCCTGGACCACGAGGAGGAGCGACAGAAGAATGCTGAAATGAGCCATGAGTGTTAGATGTTGCTGCTGTGGAGCTTGAACGGCACGTAAAAGCTTGTAGAGTTAAGTGAAAAATATGTAGTGAGACTACGCTGCCTTTTATATGGTTTTTTCAGCCCTCATACCCGGAGGAATTTTAGGCGATAACGCGCAGTAGGGTATGGATATCCGATTGTCGTATTTTTGTTACTCGGACTGAAACGAAGAACAATATTCATTGGTTTCGTGCTGCGTAGACCGATGAATATATTTCAGAAAGGATGGAAAAGCCCGTGCTGATCCTAGAGATCAGTCGCTTCCACCAGGCACGAATATGATGCGCAAATCCGATTCAAAATTAGAACAAGGAGTTTAAATTTGTGCGCTGAGATTTACTCGCCGCAATTCCATTTAGTACCAATAGGCGGACTCCGATCCGTTCTACCGCTACAAAGCTTTATTAATATGTAGTCGCACCAAAGTACAGACTACACCGGCACACATATTCAGAACTTCTGGGAGCGAGCCGGCGCTACGCATGGCATGTCTGATTACCCTCAGGCTTTTTTCTTCTTTTCTTTTATCTATCATTAAAAGTAGTATAATATGTATTAAGATACCGTAATTAGCTCACATAACGGTTACTTATTATTACCTGACTTCGGTATTATACTTGAATTTAAATAAATAAATATGTCAGGCGTACGCTTGCCAGGGGATTTGAAAATATTTGCTCGAAGCTACTTGGATGAGTGACAAGTCACGGCGATCCAATAGGGTTCGCTGCGATTAATAACTGCTTCCGGGAAATGCCGCCCGGCATCCTTTCCAAATTTATACCATAGTTGATGATTTGTCAGTCAATTCTATCTTCGATTGGATCCCTTCTTCTCACCACGACCCACATCCCTCTCACACAAATCATTCCACATCTCACCCAGCAACAAGTATATCGCAGGTGAGTAATTCCTCCATAATATGGAATCTGAAAATAATAGTCATGTAGTGAATCGATGTCCTCCACGACTGGTAATGACTGGTCGTGTAAGAACGTCGATCAGCAGATGGATGGATACCGTCTGGACCTCAGAAGGATGTGTGGGTACAGGATGAAATGATGAACATATCAGAATGCTGAGATGAGGGTGGGTGGCAACTTCAAAGGTAGCACATTACCTGTCCATGCAATGATCACGAAGGCCATGGGTGTAAGTATTAGCCTTAGATTCACATGGGAGACAGTCAAAGCTGACCAGTTGACACCAACAGTGAATTGAGAACTAAAGCTATGGGGTCTATATATGCAGAGCCGACAGTTTATATACCCTACAGCCCTCCGAACCACCACAGACTTGCCTAACTAGGTCAAGTATGAAAATAGTAATAACCTGTGCAGTTGCCAAATTGGTCAGTATAGGTTCCGCTGCCTTACAATGGGGTGATAGCTGTGAGGTGTGGCACCTAATTTAACAGTGTATGATACACACTAGATTGCTATGCATTATTTGCACTGCCAGAATTCCTGCCTTTTGAATTGGATATACTGCTGAAGATGTAAGAGTGGTCACTGTTCCGTTGAGAATTCCACTATTGTTGAATGTGGAAATATATGGGTTGCTTAGGTTCACTGTGACTGTGAGAAAAGGTCAAACAGGACTCATGCAAAGAGATGGAATGGATAGACTCACTCAACATTTCCAATGTATTAGCATAATACAATTTAACCACATAAGTGAGTGTAAACGAAAAGAAAAAATACGCTCCCCAATTCGTCATAGCCACCCCCACAAAATACCCAAACCAATGCAAATTTCTCTCCGCTGTAAACCCATAAAGAAGTAACCCCGCAGGAGCTATCAACAGTTAGGATACAAAATCAACCCCGATGCCTCCGCCAGACTAACCCCAAACTTGGGGACACAACTTTATTTCTGATCCAGGAATTTTATATGAAATCCATCACCAGACCAGGCTTTTATATTATTTCCTTGGAAGTGATATGTACAGGAAATCCAGTAAACCATTATTCTGTTCCTGTATTAATAGGCCAAATAAATATTTGTTGGTTTAAAGCTTTAACTGCAAGAATAGCTATGAAATATTCATTATTTACACCAAGAGAAACTCTTGTGGAATGTGGATATTATCTGGAATTTCTAGCTAAGGATAAGTTGTTTCTTTTCAGAGATTTTCTCTGGGCAAAGGAGCCTGGAATGTTTGTGAAAGGTAAGTTTTCCTTTTAAATATCTTGTATAAAAATATCTTCAGAATTTTAGAATATTAATATGACTTTTCATTGCTCTGGAATGCATGGTAAAATTTGCATGCCATATGCATTACCTAAAAGCATTTCAGCTGGCAGAAATCCAGGGTTCCTACACTGGCTAATTTAGCCTAAACTTAGCCTAAATGTTTAGCAGCCTTTTCCAAACCTTTTCCTAAGCTTTTCCTTCAATTTGGAAAAGCAACATTTATAGGTGTTTGAATGCTCAAAGTACATTAAGAGAAAAGTATCAAAAACCTAGCATATGACACAGCTTTCTTATGAAATATATAAATACAGAAAGGTATCTTTCTTACACATTTAAAGTTATGGATACTGTGAATAACATCAGGAATTTTAGCACCTTTGTATTGAATGACATGGATGTGAAAGGGTGGTTCTCACTAGGTTTTCCTTCATGTTTGACAATCAATTGTTATTCATAATATGACTAGATGTATATTACTAATATATAGGTGATAAAAATTCAGAGTAGTATTAAACTTTCTGCACTTTGAAAGGCTGACTTGTAAGAGCCTTTCTCTCCCTTTTTTGTCTGGTTCAAATTAGAAAACTCGAAACTATTATCCTCTCACTTAAAAGGTCATATAATTCAAAATTTGATATAAATATCACTCCAATAAAAACCATAATACAACCAGGTCCGGAGACAATTTTCCTTAACATTTCATTTGGGGTAAATAACGAGGTGTCTCCAGTGCTTGGCTTTCCGTTGCCATCTAACGAGCTCAAGTTTCTGAGGTATGGCGGCTCGAAACCTCGTATTGAGTCTTCTCTCTCACCTACCATTCTAGGGACAATTTCTACGTCCAGCTTGGTAACACTTTGTTTAATTTATCCTCCGAGAGCAAGGTCGACGTGGTATGTCCATATTTCATATCCATCAGGAAATCTCTGATTGGGTGTCCCAGTTCCCGCTTAAGTTGGCGGATGTGAAAGCCAAAGAGAAGGCGTGGTGGATGGAATAATCAAGGAAATCGCCCCAGCATTTGTGTCTCCCAAGGGCTGGTCTCCTAATGTGTCTCTTAAGCCGGGTTAACTAACCCCTGAGGCGTTCTTCGCAAAATTGCTGGAACACGTGCTGACCTTGACGGAGCAAGCATATGTGAGCATACCTTCTGACTATGTGAGAGCTGTCATTTCTAATCTACGTCAGATTCGCGCTGCTTTGATTATTCTCAACTTCGTGAATTTTATTCCCCCTAATGTCTTGACAGACGCTCACAAGGACATACTAAAGTACGTCATCATCCTCCTTTCATCTATCACTTTTCGATTCACCGTCTTAGTGACTGACTTGTTGGGATTATCTACAAGATTATGCTCCATCCTCCTGCACTTGTATCCGGGTACGTGGTGTACGTCTTTCTTTGTCACATTTTCGCGAAGTCTATGTTACTGATTGATATATTTATTTTAGCTCAAAACGATTCAGACGATGCAGGATTCGACTTCTACAGTATCCCAGATGCCCTCAACCCTGAAGCGCCGCAAGATGATCTCCTCTTCATGAATGGTACAGATCTTATTAAAAATGGATAATTTTTCTGTTGTTGACATGTCCTTCATTCAGATCCCAAGACCAGAGCAGCTCTCCATGCACCGACGAGCAAGGATTTGACCAGTTCGTTGCCGTATCCATTTGGAAACGATCCCGACGGTGTTGATCCCAGTGCGTATCATTATATCACTTATTCAGAAAAGTATTGACACATGATTAGGCATTGAGTTCACTTCGCTCCGGGTACGGAGAGAGCCCTTTGAAGCAGCCTCTTTACAAATTTAATGTAACACCTTCCCAAAATCCAATGCAGTCATAGATGCTATGAAGACACAAGGCTCCGCCTTGTTATGGTATGGTACACAATCTTTTATACTTACTACCATTCAAATGACTAACCCATGCTTTTATACATTTACAAAACACAGCCACAAAAATAACTATTCAAAGAATATGCAGGCATACACATTATTAAACCTCATGTAGACATGTCATCTGCAAAATGTTGACTATGTGGAAGCTCAATCAAGTACCATGTGGAATCCACAATCTTGACCATGTGAAACCTTCAGCTTTCGACTACGTGGAATCTTGAACTTTAAACACATACACACTCCAATATCCTTTAAAAGAACTATTCGTTGGTGAATTTCAACCCTCCCACCCCATGAAAGTGAAGAGCAGAAAATGTGTATCTAGACCAAATTAATTAAAAATAAAATACTAAATACACATTAAGCCTGAATAAATAAGTCCTCTTGCCTGAGATAAACACCACTACCAAAAATTCTGTACAAGGGAATCAAAAATAAAATCCCAACACCAAAAAAAGAGAACTAAAATTCTCCAAAATAAAATATTCATAATAACCTTCACAAAAAGAATTAAATCAAGCTTTTATTACAAATAAGTCCCATTGCCTGATAAAAAAAGTAATACCAAAAAAACCTGTAAAAGGGAATTAAAATTCTCCAGAATAAAATATTCAGAAATAACATCCACAAAAATAATTAAATCACACTTTCCTAAGAGAGCAAATGCCACAAAAGGCAGTTATTATAAGCTTGTCATCTACTTATTGGAAGCTTATCAAATTGTGTTGAAAGCTTAAGGTATGAGTAATAGACACTGCCATTTTACTGAAATATATTTCGGACCCACAGATCTGGACCAGCTTCCAGATTACCTATGGTTGATTTCTCAGAATGAATTTTCACTCTCACTCAAATGAATAGCACTCCGGATCATGCACATCTTTTGCAGGTTAAACACATATAATAGACTACAGGACACTCCCCTTCAATTCTTATGCCTTTGCATCTGTGTAAACTGAGTCCATTCTTCGGTTCATATACTACTTCTGAGCTAATATAAGCTTTTGTCATAATTATATAATAGATGCTGGTGAGGTGTCTAAAGAGGTGGTGGGTAATAAAAGTTCAGGATCCAAGAGGAACCATTTTTGCCGTGCGTGCATCGGCCCATTTGGCCAGTAGTTCTCTATGAATCCGTACATGAATGGGAGCTTGGTGGGGTTCTTGAAGGCGAGGCGGGCGGAGCACGGACGAGGTGGGTGCTTGTTTATTCCTTCTTATCACCTTTCTCCTCCTTTTATCCCGCCTTACCTTGTATCTTATCTTCAATTTAACTCCCGGGACTTGGGTGCTGACATTATTTTGGTGACCGTCGGTGTACAGGGAAGAACCTAAAGTTCGCGCCTGAACCCTTGCAGGTGATGTATGAAATAGCAGTCGGTATGGCGCATTTGCATAGGAAGAGGGTTTTTCATGGGATTTGATGGTGGTACGGACGGCCGCATGTGCGAAAGGTAATAGTTCTATAAGCTAGCCACACTCCAGCTTTCATGAGGATGTAGGCAGCTACTTACATTTTTTTTAGATTAACTGAAGGGAGCGTCATAATTGAAGGTCGGCTTTAAAGTCAGCTGTGTCATACTGACTTTCTAGTCTGGAAATGAACTACCTTTTGATGTATCTTTGGTGAGAGATTATGTGCAGATGTTAACTACTTGAGCATTGCGCTGTTGAAGGAGGAATCATCCCAATGAGTCATTCGATGCCAGTGTCGGCACCGGAACCGACATGAAGTCGGGTGAGTCATACCCACTATCAAGCATAGATACAGAAGATTTTCGGTGAGAATTTCAGTAGGAAATAAAATTGAGTAATTTATTAAAAGGAAGAAACAGTAAAATTCTTAAAGAACGGGATAATATCTTCACGAAGATCCACATATTAAGGCGGCAAGCTCTTTGCTAAATACTAATGGTGATCGTTCAATTGGGCATCGCGGTCAACAAGGCGCGGCAATGCGACTGTGCTTCAGTACCGAAGAGGCAGTTCAATGTAAAGGGCAGGGAAGGATATGTAAATGGGTTGTAAATGAATTCTATATATAAGTAAACTCGTACAGAGACAGATTTCTGACGAAGATGATATACAAATGAGGTGCACACCAACTGCTGAACCCTCACCCGGGAGATAGCATATACCTTCGCAAACGCGTTGGGTTTTCTCATCGTATAATTACTGTTTCAAATACATAAAATTTAGGTACACCAAATAAATAAAGAGAGTATAGAACTGAAATAATAAATCAAAGGAAAACCCAGCTGATAATAATTTCCAACGTGAGGTACAAGTTCCGTCCGGTATGCCTGTGTAGCGCTCGACATGTATCGTATACTTCCAACAGAGGAGGTAAAGGCAATGATATGACCATGCCTGGACCTGTACATTAAACTTTGCATCATTATACAAGGGGTTTATATACACGTACCAAGATGAAGTGGAGTCGCTCAGTGTGCAGGTCCTTGTTCGTAGAGCGAGGTAAATGGGCACTCCATCTTATCATTATCATCCATTAGGAAATACTGTTTGCATTCCCTTCCAGTCACGTCTCCGTAATTCTTGAGCTCAGGACTAACTGGGACTTGATCGTACCGGCCAAGCAAGCTCCGAACCTTCGCAAGAGCACTAGCTCTCTTTTGTTCGGTTGCGAACAGTATGTCGAAGACAAAAGGTGGCTGGAAAACGATACTGAAGCAAGGAGCATAACGTGTGCGTCTCTTTTCGTGAGCTGGCGTGAGCGCAAGACTGAAAAGCGCCTCGCCTGCGAAGCAGAAACGCCAAAGCGGCGTATTCATGTCAACAGGTATGTGACTTGGCCATGGTGTGCCATCCATCTGGTGAAGTCTCTTGAGACACTCCCAGTATGTGTCATGATACTCCTTTACTGAACGTGGTGTCCCAGATATTGGAAAGAGGACAACAAGGCTCGTGTTGGGACCAATCCTGGACGCCGAATTATTAGAGAGATACGTGCGAAGAGCAGCGGCAAGGAGACGGATGTTTTCTTTGTCATGCATATCCTCCGAGTGGAGAAAAACGTATCGCTGCTGCTTGGCTTTGAAGCCCTTCGTCGCATAAATGCATGGAAATGCCACTGGGTCTTCTGATAAGATGACAGAAAGGAACACTTCGTAAGATTGGCGTTGCCATTGTCCAAACTGGAAACGTTCCTCGACTTCGCGTCTATAAGACACATTTAGCAACGGGTATTCTTAATATATGGATACTAACGCAGTGAGTAAGTAATCATTCTGCTCCTTGAAGTCCCGCTGTGGTTTTGCATCCAGCCTGCTCGGACGACTTGAGGGGAGACCAAGGTGGCAGATGATCCTATCCAACATAGGTTTCACCCACGGTTGTAGAGCCCTCAGGAAGAGAGGAAGGATAAAAGGGACTAAAACATAGGGAGCGATAGAACTCATCGTGAATGAATGATAGGTCGTGGCTAACCAAGTGAAGGCAAGTGATTGCAAGCTTTCTCTTAAATCCCATGAAGCTTTTGAGCGCTACTTCATCCTGAGGGTGGCATCACAATATCATAAGAGCACGTTTGAACACACTGTGTTCTCGACATTGATGATTCATGCAGAAGTAGCTGTGTGGAACAAAGAGGCACTAAGGATATCAGAGAATGATACCAAAGCGTCACTGCTTGCCAATAGACGTGATTTGGGGGCAATTGTTCACCGGATTCTATCGGATTCCTAAAATAAGCTCTAATTGAGATTGAACGTGTTGATCTCACAAGTTCATGAGAAAACTCTGGCTTAGAGACGGTATATTCGTCCAAGTCTAAAGCATGTCCGAGGAAGCTGTGTATATTGTCAGGCAGAAGCAATGGAACGTTAGAGGATGGTGAGCGGAGGGTGTGGATGATTTGGGGACGGAGTAGGCGGTACATTGTTCTTGTATAACCTGCTGTAGGTGTGTTAGAGTATCCATGGTCGAGATAATGGTGGATGCAACTGAATGTCGGTGACAGCAGACGTGACATGAACATGTCACGTGAAACATTTTGGTCCGAAATTACGAATCTGCCCCGGGTGAGAAAATGCTATCCCGAGGACTGGACGGGACCTCATGAGCTGAGCTGAGCCGTAGCCGACATATTCTCAAAAGTCATGAGTCGAGCTGTATCCATTCCTAATCACTCTTCTGACGACATTCCATAAGTAAGCCTTGTAACATCAGTAAACGTGGAAATTTCTTCCACGCCGTCTGGACGTCCGGGGCTGTTCTGGGTGTCCAAATTAGGTGAGGGGCCGTCAATATTCTGGGGGTTCGGACCGCCCAGGATCATCATCATTTGGCCACCAAAACCGGCAAAAGTGTTAATCCTGCTAGCCCCGCATCTTCTATATGATTATTTTTACGCATCTATTATTGAGCCGACTTCCCCCCGGCCGTTGAGCCAATGGGTCAGAGTCAACTCTGATTTGCCTCGTGAACTGAGCTGACAGTGAGCCGAGCCGTATCCGGGATATTTTCAAAAGCCATGAGTCGAATCTAAGCTGACTCAGGCCGTATCCAGCATTATTCTGGCAACATTCCATAAGTAAGCATTATAAGGTCAATGAAAAAAACTATGGAAGCGAGGCTGAGTGGAAAGAGGCGTGCTTCCGAATCTGACAGTCGAGCATAAGGGCCGTACATTGAGAGCAAGCCGTCCGTATGCCATATGGACCTCTCAACGGTGCTTGTGAGCTGTGAAAGAAGGCCTTGAGGTTCACCACAAATATATAAGGTGATGGCTTTTAAGTCTATGAGAGAAGACAGAAAATCTCTAATTTTCCTCTGGAGGGGAAGGTGATACAGGATACCGTGATATGGCCCTCACCTCATTCCTCTTCCAACCTATCATGCTTGTTCTCGATGTATGGCTAATACGCTCGACTGTCAAACTCGGAAGCACATCTCTTTTCACTCAGCCTCGCTTCCTTGGGTGTGTCATTAATTTTCATCAGTAAACGGCGTTTGGACGACCTCCTATTAAATTTGGACACCCAGAACAGCTCTGTATGTCCAGACGGCGTGGAAGAAATTTCCACGTTTTACTGGTGTTACAAGGCTTACTTATGGAATTTCGTCAGAATAGTGATTAGAGATAGATACAGCTCGACTCATGACTTTTGAAATATGCCGGCTATGGCTCAGCTCAGCTCATGAGTCAACGCAGAGTAGACTCTGACCCGGCTCAAAGGGGGGAAATAGCTAATAAATGGTCCTATGACTATGGAGTATGGTCCAAGATTCTGCTGGGAATTCCGCTCAATAATCGTGTAGGTGATGCGTTCAAAAAATCAAATAGTAGACGCGCGGGGTACGGAGAAATAGCTTACAGCCGATCCTATGACTATATAGTATGTTCTAAGATCATGGTGGGAAGTCCGCTCAATAATCGTGTAGGTGATGCGTTCAAAAAATCAAATAGTAGACGTGCGGAGTACGAGTGCCCCACCAATGACGTTTATTGGTACATGGGCGCCAGCAATCGGCTCCACGTTTACTGATGTTACATGACTTACTTATGGAATGTCGTCAGAATAGTGATTAGGAATGGATACAGCTCGATTCATGATTTTTTGAAGATATGCCGGGTACAGTTCAGCTCAGCTCTTGAGCCAAGAAACTCCTTGGTGTAGACAACTTCTGGCGATGGAACCTTGAAGAGGTTATCAAGTTTTTAGTGGGTATTCCCCCGGGCCAACCCCCGGGGGTGGCGAGAGCCTAGCGAGTCCCACACTGTTGCAATTGCAATATTGGTGCGTAAACACATTTTCTCGATGTGGGCACAAGCATTCCATCAAAGTTAGCTACAAATATACTATGCATCCTTATGTTATATGTTCCTCTATGTTCCTTTTTCTCTGGCTATATGCCAGGCACCTAAGCGGATTGAGGGAGATGATTTTATCATCGGCCTCCAATTATAAACGCTCCACCAAAAAAAAAAAAAAAAAGTAGAAAACATCGTCTACGACTGTCTTGCCGAGAAATTCCTTTTTTAGGTATCTCTTGTTCATGCTTTGACGGGACACAATTTTAAATCTAGTGAAGAAAAGAACTCAGTCTTGATCATAGACCTCGTCATAAACATCTACGTTCTCATATTCCTGTACCAACTCGTTAAAGTTTAATCCACACCCGCCGATCATATGGGTGCTTTTCGTCGACATCTTGACATGTTTCTACATACTGAAGGGAAGGCAATGTCTTCGCGATGATTTCAAGCAGACCTTTATCCTTTACAGAAACTTACACGGTCTCCCATACTAACAAGCCCGCCAGATGCGTCAGTTTCGACTACATAGGTGACTTAGAAAGATTCTTGGTGAATGATAAAATCTACTATCAAAATCATTGTTTGATCTGAAAAACATGTAATAGACACCGAGAGGCTCACCTGTTTGCGTGTGATCAGGTGTCTACGTCCCAATAGGGTCTTAGATACTCGACTTCAAGCTTCACCACCTTTGATAGCTTTCCTAAATTCGGACTCCCACATAATCTGTGGCAAGATAAATTGTGCGTGCCTTTAACTTAACCAAGCTTTCCGTCATATCCACTCGGGACATGAATTTATTTTTTTCATCCAAAACCGGGTATAATCCACTGTTGTTGATACAAACGGGGAATTCATCCAGTGAGATATATTCTAAATGGAAAAATAGCTCAGGTAGCGTCGATGGATCGCCCTCCTTCAAAAAGTAGGATGATAACTTGAGAGCTTGAAGATTCGGAAAGAAGCCTTTCGGGACGTCGATTCCGCAGGCCTCGTTAACATAAGGAACCGGGAACAATCCGATCACATATCTCTCGTCCGTGTCTACCTCATCAGCAATGTATAGTGCTTCAATCGTTGGATGTCTCCATGGGAATCTCTGTATATGCAGACCTTTCTTTTGAGAGGGATAAGGATGCTAGCATGATTAGCGTAAAGAGTGAGCTGTTTCAAAGCCTGCCAATATGCGTATTCAAAGATTCGACGGGGAAGTGGCTCCTCCTTAAACTATTTGCCAAAGTGACTGAATTCCAACTTCAATTCTTGGGGCTTGAAGTTGAGTTTGTGAGCTGGCGAGTCACGGGTGAGTGGCGGGCCGGGGGACTGGTGCCATATGTCTCTGACAGATGGGTGAAGAGAGAAGTGGAGGGTCTATCTTGGTTGATTGTTAAGTTCACGTGAAACCGGGCATCAACAAGGTTTCCGAGACAAGGTTTCCAATAATCTTTTAATTAGCATTCCAGTCGATGTTAGTAGCGAAAGACGATAGGCCCAGAATATGTTAATATGCCACTATTGGTGGTCTTTTGCATATGGGAGTTTCTTTCTGTGAACATGACGAAAACGAGGGATATTAAATCATAAATCAAGTTCCAAACCGCGAGAAAAGCAACTCATTTTGATTATCCATGAAAATTTCTTGGAATAGACTAGGGTTGATGCAAAGTTGTGACTGTTTGAGCACTCAACGTTCACGAACTGCTTGACCGTTATAATGAGGCGAGCATTCAAGTTGGTTAAGCGAACCAATCAGCTCACCATCAAAACTACGCCCTTCAGCAGGAATCAGCATAATGATTCCACAATGGCGACTGCTCTTCAGTTCAGAGGTGCAGATATCCGGAATATGCTATGTGTGTTATCACAATCGGCATTGAAAGCTAATTAAATATTACTATGATAGCATACCCGAAGGTACTTAAAACTTCGACGCTACTTAGCATATTGGGTTACTATTTGACTTGGTTGATAATGTCCTATAGTGGTTACCTTGTATTAGTGTTGCTGCGGTCCCAGACCGTTACGTTTTCCCACGTCGCTTACAAGCGAAGGAGCAATCACTCTTCCCTGAAATTTCATTTTGGAGATCTGCAACTTTTCTATTTTCATTTGTATACTATTGGTGGACAAGAACTCGCCGCCGGGGAAATCCTGTCCACCTCCCCTGTAGCACCTGCGGGAGATGACCCTGTGTCAAAGTTTGTACATAGGAGTTTGGTTATAGTTTATACTAGTGTATTTTATTAATTGCTCAAGGTGGGATAAGCAATGGTGTTTCTGCCAGACAGCCCCGAAGTTGGCCGCAGGAGGCAATCTTGTTCTCCAGGCACAATAGCATGCTGAAATTCTCCGTGCTCACAGTTACTGCTACAGGTATGCCATTAAAACTGATATGTCACCCATAACTCCCAATTAAAGTCATTACTCGAATGCCGGTCACTCACCTCTCCCCCGGCAGGCTATAGATCGTGTGACATTCCGTGACCGGCATCACCTGCCGGAACCAAGCAACATCCTGTCCACCATGCACTGAGCAAGAACTGCAAATGGAATATCTTAGGTTTGTTCATTGATCCTAACGAAATGCTCTCAAAAGGGTTCGTTTCAATTTTTGGAGCAAATTATACAGTATATAGAGCTACGGCACGAAAACACAGACTTTCCGCAAGATCTTGCCCACCCATAGTACTCCTTTTCAGCCAAAAAATCTAGGAGTCATTTGGTCCCGGTTCGGTTCCCGGGACTAGACCAAACTCCCCAACACTACCTTGTATTATCATGTTTGAATTCATCCACCGGCAATGGGCAGTATGACCGCAAAAAATGAAACGGTTAGAAACGGGCACTGGACAAGTTAAGGAGTCGAATTAAAACAAAAGGGGATCCTCTCAAGAAGAAATCTCCACCCTCAAACATTCTGCGGCGTTCAAGGAAGGGAGTATTCTGAAGTTCAGGTAATTCAGGGGGAGTAGTAGTAGCAATAAAACGAGCGGAGCGGCGCATTATAGTGTAAGGATTAAGTGGTTGGCGGGGAGGGCGAGCACTGCGGGGCATGTTGAATAAGCTTAAAGAGAAGATATTGTTGTGGCTGCTGATTTCAGAGAAAATCTGAGGCTGATTTTATATCCATTAAATTCAGTGAGTGTCATACCACTCATTATTATTTTATTGTCATCCTATGCACCTTCCACGCTCTGTTAATTGTCAGATTATTCTCTTAGCAAATTAGAATGCACCATTAATGAAAAATCGTATGTTCCAAGTGATGTCATGCTCATTAGCGGCGAAAAAGGCGACAGAAAGAGCTGAGTCAGCAGCCTGATCAGTTTCAAGCATTCTAAACCCTGACGTATTGGCACTCATTCCCAGTTTGGTCAGTATATATGCGGTTTATTTTAAAGGTGAGCCTCACTATTCGCTCATCCCAATGAATCTGACGATGCTACAATGCTGTGAGCTCAACCAGACCATATGCTTCACGGAAATCAGACCATGCTGAAATTCTGACGAATTAGCTCACAGGAATTTACGAAATTGGCAAGTACAGACCTTCAGTTGTCGTTGAAAGATAGTCTTCCCATACAGATACCCATGACTTTTGATGAGCTGCAGCTAGAAGCACTTCAAAAAGCTCGAAAAATCCTCGAGGAAGTTGGTCTCCTCAAATCTCCTCCATCAAGCCCTTTAGCTGAACTCACTTATTTTAAACAAATATTTGAGTTATCTCAAGACTCCAACAGCGAAGTTTCTTCCGTTCCTTCAACAATAAATTATATTGCGTCTCCGGCAGCACCTTACACCTCAGAAGACATACACTCCGGCCACAACAGAACTACATACAAGGCACGTGCACAGAAATTTATTCAGCACCCAGAAAATGCCATTGTGGAATATCCGGAGACCGGAAGCTTTAACGGTGAAGCAATTGTGCATATATTCCCTTTACCTCCTGGTACCTCACAGGAAGACTTCGATCCCAAATTGAATATTCAATATGGAATTTGGGGAAAGCATGGTTCAAGACCGAATGTTCGCTTGTTTTTATTTCCACAAGAGGACAAGTCTTTCCCCCTGTGCAGCCAGTTTAAGGCTGAATGTACATTTTATTTCTAAAAATATTTGCTTGCTTATTTATTGCTGCTTGTCTGTTAGGCATGGCTGTGAAAAAGTGCAGCTATTTGGGACATCCAGATTTTAGTTCCTCCATTCTCGGAGGGCAACCAATACCACCTTTTGTTGATTCAGCTGAACGAGAAGTATTTATGAAGACACTGGGACTTTTTTGTGCATTGATGCAGAATGGCTGCCTTTTCAATCCAGAGATTGATAACAGTGATTCAGATGACGAGGAAGAAAATGAAGAAGACGTCTCTGACACAGAATGCACACCCAAATCCCCCTTATTATTTTATGAAGCCTTATGTGATATATGTTCTATCAAGGGGAACATCCCAAGATGTAAGGGAAAGCTTATATTCCGGAAGGATAAGTTCGGGCATTCATTCATTCAGTAAGTCCTTAATAATTTGAGGGCGTAGTCTTTCTGATCATTCAATAGATGTGGGAAACGTCGAAAAGGTCATCTGGCACATTTGATTATACACAATCTCAATGAGATTAATTTGGAGTATCTCCACGCATTGTTGGAAGATAATTTACCCAGAATTCTCGAGTTTGAGAAGCAAGCTGCAGGTGCAGGATATGGGCCGCTCTTTCCCTGTAATTTCATTTCTGGTACACGGGAACAAAAGGAATTATGCGGTAAGTGACTATTCTTCTCTGAAGTTGTAATGCTAAGGATTGTTTAACTAGTGGATTTTTATCGGACTAAGGATGGTATTCTGAAACGAGGCCAGATGGTTCAATCTCAGCCGTGCAGTGCACACTTCGAGGTTTATTATCCAAATGACACATCTATGAATCCCTGGATAGTGATGGTCTGCTGTAATCCTCACTCTCATCCATATCCTCATGCAACCCGAACACCTAGGGCTATTGAAGAGCTTTCAAATTCATTATTGAACACTCTTGGATGGAAGTTGGCTGATGCAACTCCACGCAAAATTATATTAGATGCAGCTTTCATGACTGGACTTCACAAAATACTTTGCTGGGATGGGTTACGAGACCCATCTCTCAGTGATCTACACCCGTCTTTAGGCAATTTTGATCATACCGCTCGTCTTATCAACAAGTTACGGCTTGAGCAATTTCCTGATGGAACTGGCTTTGAAGGTGACCATATTTCTTTTCTATCCAATTCTTATTCATTATTTATTCACTAGCATTACAGCATTCTTTCAATGATCAAGGAAAATGACACCCTTCCACCTGACAAAGTCTATGTCCGCTGTGCTGAGAGGCATGACGTTCCGGGAGAAAGATCATTCTCACTCATTATCTGCATGTTCAAAAAAATGAGTGAGTTATTGCTGTGTACAAAGCGACCCTCTATAGACACATCCTTCAAACGAATTCACCGCTGGCAAGAATTTGAGATTGAAGCTTGGTTTCCAGAATATTCACGTTGTAGGCTGTTCCTATCTTGCCTGGTTATACCTGTTCTTAATTCTCCTCAATAGCTGTTGTTGTTGCTCGTGCTTTTACGACATCACAAAGTGCAGCAGCTCATCATATTCGTTTCAAACGAATTTTTGAAATCGTCAAGGCAGATACAGGTCAACAGGTTCAATTCCGGCATATCCACGGAACAGGCTGGGATACCATTATTGCAGATGAGCATCGTGGTCAGGCATTGGGTACGTTATTTTTTATCAAGAGCGGCTACTGGTAGCTTGATAAAATATTATGCAACAGGTTTGGGACTTTATCTCCAAGACATATGTCGTAACATGGCAGGGTATTGCTCAGTTGATTGGAAAATAGCCCTTCATGCGCTAAAACCATATGATCATACTAAGCGTTGCCTACACATTTGTTTCCAGCATTTTTCTACTTGTGTTCGTTCCCTCAAGCCTCATGTGTCAACAGAGGTATATGGGGCAATGATGAGCTTTTATTCTCCTGATCCAATTCCTGATTACGAGGCTACCGTTTCTCTCATCCAACGTGGAGGCAAAAGGGCAGCAGGTAATATTAGTCTTATTCATCTGTAATATCTAATTTATTGATTAATGTACAGATTGGATGAAAGATAAATTGTCTGCTGACAAGTCCATACTAGCAGCTATCTATCGTCCTGAAAGCAAGATACCTTTGGATATTTGGAAGGCCTCACCAAATACTACCAATGGAAATGAGCAAGCTCATTGCAATATTTACCGTGATGGAATAAAGATGTCGCTGGTACCCGGAGCTATACGTAGCTTTCAGTTTGACAGTCGTTCCATGGTTACCTTGGAGTTATTCCAAGAACAAGGCATACATCCATGTGACAGGCTTCCTACATATTATCTCCGCTCTTCACGAGCAGTAATACGAAGCAGTAAGTGTTTTAAAAGTATATAATAAACTCCTTTTACATGTGTATGTTAGAAAAAGTGCAGGAGCGGACTGTGCAAGCAAACGACGATGAGCTTCAGAAGACCTATACTCAGATGTCCAAACTTCAAGATAAGTTCACTAAGCAGACCAATTCTCTGAAGAGGATGTACACTTTAGGGAAAGATACGGAAGCAGCTATAAAAAGGGTATGCACAACGGAGAAACAACTTGAAGGACTCCGAGCAAATGTTTCGACCCTTCAAGATCGGAGCTCAGGCACAGTTCCCATCCCAGATTGTCTTGCCGTTCAAAATTCACAGCCTGAACAGTTACAGTCTAGAGGCAGTTCCATTCCAAATACCAGCAGTATAGGAAATGAACCGCATATCTTACTAGCTCCCGCACATTTGCCTGGTCATGTATGCTGTATTTCGTAAAATTGCTATAATTTACTAACATATATCAGGTGAACCGACAAGCCTATCAAACAATACCTCATGTCTTGCCAAACCCTTCACAATGGTCGCTGCCGCCATCGAATCATGGACCGCATAATCCCACATACCATATACCTCAGCATTATCCCTTTAATTCGTTCCATCAGTATTATCCATCACCAGTTCCACCACCACACATAGTTTCCAATGGTATAGCCAATGTCCATCCCTGGATACCTTCTAGTCCGAACGTACCAGCCGCACTGTATAGTGATCACCATTCTCCTTGGATGCAGAATCCGTATCCGTATCCCTACCCATCACCCCATCCTCCCTAAAGGCAATTTGAGTAGATTTCTGTAAAATAATTTAAACAATACCACTCACTTAATGCAACGGTAATGATATATAGCCACCGATTGGGATTCTAGCGCTCGAGTGTGAAGCTTTGCGCACACGGGCGTCTTGCGCATGCGCTTGGGTGTCTTGCGCACGCTGACGTCTGTAAATATAGGTGTTAGTAAGTGCTTCCTTACAGTGCATTCAACTATGTCATAACGGAGACTGAAAACCTATGACGTGGATCCTGCTGCTTCAATGCGTTCTACGCTGCTGCACCATGGATGTCATAATCACCTACAGTTGCCCACAAGCTGAGCATGAACAGTATTGCCTTGAACCTTTTGGATCAAGTATTGAAGCCCTTGGATGACATCACTACTGCAACTGCAATCCAAGGAAGCTGCCGTATGGACGTCACAAACCTTGTAAGTAGGAATTGTTAGAATCCCATATTGTAAAGTATTGATAAAGGCTCCTAGGTCTTACTGCTCGTAATAATATTGACTCAATCGTGTCACCGGTTGGTCATGCTTTCTGGGGGAATGAGCTGCGTTAAGTCACCGGTTCTGTCTTGACCGACAACATGGCCAGATCTCGCGAATCGAATGCGCCGAGATGCCGACGGTAACGATCGACTGTGCACTCGGTTCAGTCCAGTTCAGTCTGAAACCGATTCGCACCTTCACTACTATTGCGGTTTGAGTTCGGTTTGAAGTCAGTTCGGTTCAAGACTGGTTCGAGACCAGTTTGAAACCGATTT
>KN837181.1:1815-26132 GCA_000827215.1 Sphaerobolus stellatus SS14
AGCTGTGCTTTTTCATATCAGGTACATTTAAAGTATTTTAGAGGTATATCAGTGATCTGATAGCTGATCATACAGGATGTCTTGCTCTAGTGATTATAGTGCTGTTCCAATTGACAGCACATTCTGGAGTAATTCTGGGGATTGAGAGACAGTTATATCCTTGAAGAATTTGGCACTCCCTTTCATAATGCGATTGACGCTGAAGCTGAAAGTAATGCCTTCTTTGAGGCTGCCCTGGACCTGACCCAACTTGAAAGTCGCAAAGTTGGGGACTCTGACGGAGAAGGAGGCATCAAATCAGTCAGTGTCGAGGTCGAGGCTGCCGCGGAGCTACGTATGGAAAGGGTATTTAGCGAACAGATCATTTATTGGTTACAGCTCTATACGTACCAGGAAGGTAACAGGTCCGACTGGGAACTCCGAGTTGAACTCCCAGGTGTTGTCGTCGCTTTGAGTGTAGATGGGAGGGCCAGCAAAGGAGAAAACGTGGATGTCAGTGCCGGATGACTGGTCCTTGAAAACCTGGTGATGACCACCAGGCAACATGAAAGGCTCTGCTGCATCGTCAAACGGATGAACCGCTTCGAAATTGCACACGGGAGAGACACACCGATGATGGTCTGCTCAGCTGCAGATGTCTTCGCAGACAGTGCAAGAGTCTGAGCGACGGCGGTGGATTCGACAGTAGTTGCAGACATTGTACTTCAAGAGGTAGACTGTAGGACGAGAGGTGACTGGTAATCCATTGTAAATGAGTGCTGCTTTTATACGTAGAAACGAGAACCAAAGCGTCCCCATAGCTTATGAGAGGTTACCGGCTTGTTTTGGCTCCGACAACCTAACAAGTGCACCTGTGGTGTTAGTCCACAGGGACGCTGAGAATGAAGTGTCGAGCCCGACGCGTCCAAACGGATTTGGAAAGGCTATTGTTTTTCATCTTTCAGGGGCGACATAATCACGGGAGAAGTTCCAACTTTCCATTGAGGAACGCTCTTTGATAGAGAGTTAGACACAAGTGACAGCAATGTTGTTTCGGAGCGATAAGGCGCCAGGTATTCCTGGCCGCACCATGAGATGATACTTGAGAGATACAATCCTTGTTGAAGGCTCTCGGATTGGAGAGTACATCTGAGCCCCGGATAACAAGGCACGTCGGGAAAGGCTTCGGAAGTATGAAGCCCCGTGTCGTTCCTGATATCGTCGGGGAGGTCTTACCACCGAAGGCACATTAAGGCTAAGTCGGCTCGTAGAGATCGAAATATGAGGAACAGCAAGGACACAGATCGGTCAAGTCACGTCCATGCATCGGGTCTACTCTCCTATTCCACCGTATATAAGAGCTCCTGGTTTCTTCACTTTCATATCAGCCAACGCTTCCAGTTTCTCTCATTTGAGTCAAGCATCTCCTTCACTTCAACTCACTGAACCTTCTACAAACACTTCATAATGACCACTAAAGTTGGATTCTTCCAGTGCACCAATGCTGCCCCCATCATCTGCTACCCTCAGATTCTCAACCCCAGCAACCCAGACCAGCCTCTCTGGGACGGTCGCAAGGTCTCAGGTTTCCAGTATGAGCTCTTGGTCAGTATTCAATTATATGTTTGCCTCCGACTCCGACAGACTTACATATCGTTATCATCCTCAGGTGAACCAGTCAGTCATTGTCAACCTCAAGGTGACTGGCATCTCCGCTGGGAGTCGCTTCCTCATTGGTGAAGACACTGTGGCTGGCGTCGACCGCTATGCCTCGTCCCCAGAGTTCGAGTACGACCCCAACTCCACCAACATGTGTTGCGGTACCCGCTGGGGTGCCATCTACAATGGCTCCTTCACTTGGGACGGCAACAAGGACAGCGGAAGCCCGCCTTCCTTCATGCAGATCCCGCAATCAGCCCAAATCGCTGACCTCCACAACCTCGCGGCTTCCTATGTTCACGAGGCGATGCGCGAATTTGGCCGTCCCGATGACTCCGTTGCTGGCGAGAGCTTCGACGCTGCGCAAGTGTTGCCCGAGACCCGTGTCGTCGAGTGGAAAGACGGATCCGACCTCAAGACGATCAATGCCGGCATCGCCTCCATCGTCGGCCGTCTTATCATTCAGGGATATAACTACGACTACGAGACCCTAACCGAGGAAGGAGGGAAAGCGACAACGACTTTCTTTTTCGGCCCGAAGGTCGACCCTGCCTTGAAGCTCGTCACGGACTGGAAAGCGGCCTTGATCAAAGCAACCGTCTCTGCCAGCGCAAAGGAAGGGGCTTTGCTGAAGTCTTTTGCCGACCTCAAGGTCAATAGCGCCGAAGCCGTCGAGGGAGAAGTCAAGGATTCCACTCCTCCTAAGGCCATTTCTCCCGTCTAGCGACGTGAACCCCTTATTTCGGTGCTGACACCGGCCATCCAACTCTATCTATTTCTCAATTATCCCTTTTTCGAACAAGTCGGGCACTAAACTTTCACATGTAGTAGCTGCTACATATCTTAGCCTTAGCCTCCTAGCTTTATTCCCCAGTGTATTCAAGAGTGCCAATGTGATTCTATCTTCTTATATTTCTCTCCCCGTCACCAGTTTCTCTCGACCAATATGGACGAATGATCGGGGCTGCGGCCGCATATGGATAAGATGATACCACTTATATTCTTCTTCTTCGCCGCACGACAAGAACTCAGTACGGCTGGAATTGAACTGGCTGAAGGGCTCCGGGAGCTCTTACATGCCAAACCGTGCACATCGCGGCGCATTCTCTCACCACATATATCAGTTCATATTTGCTTTACCTAGCTCGTAGTCGCTCCAGACATCTGGTCAGACGTCATGGGCGCTTAAGCGTTGACTCGGAGCGCTTATTCAGATATCGTTCACTTGCCGTGGACAAGTTCATGGAATGAGCAAGGGGGCCTTATCTCTAACATTATCATATACTAGGCAGGATCAAGCCACACCATGGTATACACAGAGCCTTCACTGACACTAAAATGATAAGAGGTTGGTATTCTATAGCCCGGGGGAGTTACATAACTCAAATGAAAGCACATATTCCGGGCTGATCTTTTTATATGTTGTATCTCTGATGATTTCGTGAAGATTGAGCCATGTTTGAAGAAAAATGGTGGACCGGTGCTCAAGATATAAAAATTGCAAGTATATTCATTCCTTGTTCCTGATGTTCATGTGGTCCCCCTACTGTGTATATCTTGGCATTGATGGTTCCTGATTGTTCACAGTATTTAGTGGGCTCACACTAGCAGAGGCAATCCAAGACTTTCTCTTTGGATTTCCCCTCTGCTAGGTGAGATTCCCCCTTTTTGTATTTATGGTCGTTTATTGATTTATTTTGGATTTCCCCTCTGCTAGCTCTGGCATGACATCTGTCGGAGTCTGAGGGTTGCCCTTACAAATAGCTTCAATATGAGTGTGGGTTGCTATGGCTCATGGACACCTACCCATTCCAAATATATCAGGTCCTGCACTTTACCATCCTGCCTCCAATCTCCCACAACTTGTACCCTTGACCCATCTTCCCACAGCCCCCAATCAAGGGATCCTTTTTTTCCCCTTGTTCCCTGAATACTCCCCCAACCGTGGGAACCCTACCTTCCAAATATAGTAGGTCCTGCTGAGCTCATCAAAACCTACATTTCCATATAAAAATCATCCCAATCAGATCAGCAGTTGTCTCAGAATCAAGGGAGTGCCAGATCGGGTACTAGATCCAGGAAACAATATGGGTAGGTATTGACACATGCTAATGACTACATCCTCTTCTCTCCTTGCCTCGCCTCCCATCAAGAAAACAAACCTCCAGCAATGGTAGTGTATGTGCTCATAATATCTTGAGCATGTATTACTTATTGGATGTATCAACCAGTCGTAGCTTCTTCAGGTCTGACTATCACCAACCGGTGTCGGTCTAAGAGTACTCAGATGGGACTAGGCTATGAAGTATTGAGTCAGCTGCGTCCCAGCATATATATAAGGCCTAGAAGTGAACTTGCTAGAACGACATATTCAAAGACCATCATGAGACCCCTTTTACCCTCTCTTCTTCTCCTTTGCTTACAATGTCAACGGAATTAGGCCGTTCACTCTCGTCAATAACTGTCTTACCCCTATTGATACCTATATCAACAGGGATTCACAAGGAACTTTGCTTCTTGATGCACAACTGTCCAGACGCTCGCAGACGACTTCACTGGCAACATCTATACGACCGCTAATGGAGGAAATCCGAATGGAGTCAGTGCAGCCAAGGCAGCATTTTATGAACCCACGCGTACAGAATTGTACTATTTGGATCCTTCACTGATGGCACATTAGTACAAATTTTCATACCTCATTAAAGATGCTCAATACTTCAATGTCGGTGTAAGAGTAACACCTACACCAATACGGACTCTTTCGGGCACTAAAAAGCGGTCTCATTCACGGCACTGTGGTCGTCGACTTCTTTGTCTAGGTGGTGGAGGAAGCGACCTTGCATCTAGAAAAAATGAGATGTATCAGTACTAGGGACACTGAGGGCACATACCTTCCATCTGAAACCCAACACAATTGCTCCAGCTCGCTTCAACCCCTGCTTCGTGACTTCAACACGTCTATCCATGCGAGCCCATACCTCCTGAGAACCGGGACTTTGATACTCTTGCTCGCTAGGTATATTGGGTGATGATGGATATAAGGTAATGCTAATGTCTAGGGCATTGCGAGACTGACAGAAGCGTGCTTGAGATTCAGGGTTGAGTGACGGATTGTAGGAGTGATGAGGCACGATACGATCTTGATGATGATTGTTCACGTCGGAGACCCAGTGTACAGTCGATGGGTACCATAGTAAATCGATCTGATGGCATCAGTCTGACGGAACCTCACTGCCGGACCGTGGGAGGATTCCCTAGTATTGCCCAGTGACTTAAGAGAACGTCCCCCAGCTACCGCGAAACAACAAGTTCATAAAAGGTTACAAATGCTTATTATTATCATTTGAAATTTATGGAGAGACCTGCTTGGTGGTCTGAGGTCTCTGAAATATTCTATTAATTTCCCATACTGGACTGATTAAGTGTGGGACCAGCTGAGCTTGATGAGACGACCACCTGCTATCTTACAATCAGTTTATACCGTAGCTTTTCTGAGCCCATCACATTCTTATTATCATCATTTGAAATTTATTGATAGACCTGCTTGGTGGTCTGAGGTCTCTGGAATATTCTATTAAATTCCCTGTACTGGACTGATTAAGTGTGGGACCAGCTGAGCTTGATGAGACGATCACCTGCTATCTTATGGACAGTATATACCGTAGCTTTTCTGAGCCCATCACATGCTTATTATCATCATTTGAAAATTATTGAGAGACCTGCGTGGTACTGGACTGATTAAGTGTGGGACCAGCTGAGCTTGATGAGACGACCACCTGCTATCTTATGGTCGGTTTATACCGTAGCTTTTTCTGAGCCCATCAAATGCTTATTATTATAATTTGAAATTATTGAGAGACCTGCTTGGTGGTCTGAGGTCTCTGTAATATTCTATTAAATTTCCCGTACTGGACTGATTAAGTGTGGGACCAGCCGAGCTTGACAGGATGATCAACTGCTATCCTATGGTCATTTTATACCGTAGCTTTTCTGAGCCCATCAAATGATTATTGTCATTTAAAATTTATTGAGAGACCTGCTAGATTGTTTGAGGTCTCTGTAATATTTTATTAGATTTCTCGTACTTACTGATTAAGCGTGGGACCAGCCTCACGATGTCAGACAGTCTCATTAAACTGTAGCATCGTTGAGCATACATTATGTATCTTATTCATGTAGTCAATTTATTTATAAGGCTGCTTGGTTGTGTGCTGGCCAGAATATTTTATCTATTTTCAGTTGGTTAGGACCGGTCACCCATATTGTTTGCTTGTTTTTTCCTCTATTTGTTCTCAGCGTATGTAGGACTACTTATTATCTATTTGTGTAATGTGCTCTGGCAAATCTATGTGGTAAGGAGTCCGGGGTCTGTTCTCTCCTAGTTCTCTCGCTATCTTTGGTTTGCGTTGCTACCGATGTGGATCTGACAGATCGCCGGTGCCGAGGTGCTGAATGGTACCCATCGACTATGCACTCTCGGAGACCCGTTCGGAGTGTGAATGAGACCGGTCATGTGCAGTTAGGTGTCGATCGTTATGGGTCGGCTAACGGCAAGCGAGGACGGCGCTCCCGCCAAATGTGCGGACCATATCCGCTCTCATTTGTTGTCTTATACCTCAAGGACCAGCTTCTGCTGGAAGTAGCGACTTTGGTTTGTTGACGATTGTGGCTATAGATGGTAGATGGTGGCTACAAAATATATAAGTTGGTCCGGAGGGTAACTGGAACTACTCTAGGCTGAATAGGTGATGTGGAATGGCGAAGTGAGTTGGATATTCTGTCCATTTTGAAAACAACGGAAGAAATACCATGATATGAGCTGGCATAACTCGAGGTATACATAGGTCTATGAGTCTTCCGGCTCTCACATTCTGACTGTAATCAGACAACAGTGAAGCTAGGGTGAGGTTAAATACCCTGACCGCTCGCTGACAAATTCCCCAGACGCCCGCCTTTAGAGGCCGAAACCCCCTGGATACTATGAACCATGTTGAGTTAAGCCATCCTACTAAAGTATTATCGATGTAGTGGTTATTACGTGAGTATTGGTGGAATTGTTTCAGCGCAGGGGTTAAAACCGCGGTGTGGTTTGATTTTTTTAGTTTCTTTTACTGTTTTCAAAATTCAATGGAGACATCGAAGGGATCTCGGATAATGCGAGCCCCCGGGTTAGTGTCCTTGATGACAGCGCTTTTTGCCCGTTCTCCATACACTTTCTATGTCCACCATGTTTTCTTCTCAGCTAAATCAACTATCAAGCGCACCTTTTCCTCGGACACCTACCCAACAAATCCCATTTCCTGCATATATCGCCCAAACATTAGGAGAAATTACTTTGCCGTGTATAACACACACCAAAGCTTTCCATACACTCTTATTTCTTCCATGTTTGCCTCTCAGTCAAATTAACCATCGAGTGTACCTTTTCTGCGGACATCTACCCGACAAATCCCCATGTCATGCATATATCTCCCGAACAGTGGGAGAAATCACTCTTGCTTCATTTCGAGTTCAAACCAATTGACATATGTCATCAAGAGACTAAAATATCATTATAGAATTTTTTTGGGCTACTTTATTTCGTTGCGGATGTTCTCTAACAATGCCGCATGCGATTTGCTATCCAGAGGGGAATTTGCCAGCGAGCGCTTATTCCGGTTGGGGTGTTTAAGGTCACCCGTGAAGCTATGGGAGCGGAAATGGCGGAAATGTGGGAAGACACATGAAGGGCGGTGGGCACGGGAGTGACACTCTAGAACGTCGACGAGCACTTTGACAGTGACTAGCGACGTCCTGAGGCGAACCGGAGGGTGTATTTGGGAGGGCAGTGCGCTGGCGGTGGAGGTCTGAGGGTATCAAATTTGGTGTCAATATGGAGCGCATATGGAGGCTGAAACGCCCCAAATGAATAGACAGTGTTCCCGGATCACTCAGGATCGGCCGGGACATCAAACCGAGTTTACTGATGAACGTCCACCAAGCATTCCATTATCCGGAATCTGTAAGGGCAACCCTTGAAGCCGAGCAAACGTCACGCAGAGCTAGCAGAGGGGAAATCCAAAGATACATAAATGAACGAAATATATACACGCAATGGGAATCTCACCTAGCAGAGGGGAAATCCAAAGAGAAAGACTTGGATTGCCTCTGCCAGAGTGAGCCCACTATATACCGTCCGGAAACAGGAACGTAAACCCCGAAAGGAAAATGAACAATGATCTGATGAACTCGGAAACAATAAAGAAAGGGGGACGAACCAATGAGAAGGAAAACAAAGGAAGCGGAAGCGAAGGGAGAAACAATGAAATGATCCCGACAGCCAACTGGCGCTAAACAACCCATCACTCATGCGCTATGACTACATGCGCATATACCCTCCACCAGATGATCACTGTCTCCAACCAAACCTCCCACTCTCCGGCCACAGGAGTCGACAAATGTGCTGAGGGTGAATCCCACGTGGAATCGCTCCCAGAGGGTGCTTGATGCGAGGGGTAGTTCCGGATGGAAATATTCCGGGCGGAAATCTAGGAGCGTCCCCTGACAGAATCCTTCTATCATAGTTCACCCCGATACTTCCCATGCCCTCAACTTCTATCGTTATAATGTTCTTCAAAACAGGATATTTTCACGCTCTACAGATGCTGTGTCTGGAGTATGTGAACCGCTTTTTCGGCCGCTGGCAACCCATTATCTGTGGCGAAAACCAGGTATTAAACACGTATCCTCCAGAATTCGAACTAGCCTCTAGTGACGGTTTAGATTTTACGGGAAACAAATGTGGCATTAAATATTTTCTGGAACCTTCCATGTATGCCTTAGTAATTCACCTTTCACTTCGTCTTCTGGCTAAGCCTACTAGCGCACTTCTTCAAACCCTCCTGCTCTGACTGATGTTCTAACCACTTATCCGTCAACTTACGAATAAGTGGAATGGCGGTCCAATCATCTATCACAGTCATAACATCTCCATATCCCACCGGCACCTCCTTCTCTTTAGGCTTCCCAAACCACGGCTTCTCCATCACGATCTTCATCACTGTGTCCTTGTCCGACAAGGCTTTGCTCAGGTTGAGACGCCAGTATTTATCTAGTCCGGGGAGAGGTATGTATTTCGAGAACGGCATGGCATTCTCGTGCGCCCTCTCACTGTTTGTGAGCATCTTGATGACGTCCTCGACGGGGGCGTAGCCGGAACCGAACTTGAGATCCAGAGGGACGCCAGTTCCCAAGCTGAGGATACAGCCAACGGGGCGATTTACGCCGTACATTAGGGAAACTTCAGTGATCAGCCTGGTAAGAGAGTTTTGTAAGTCAGCTACAATGATACATGAAGCAAGGCAAATTAGGCACTTACTCAAGAATAGGGTTGTTCCAGCCCATCCCACCATCGATAAATTCGTCCTGACCCACCTTCAGACGCTGGAAATACGCAGGTGCTACCGATGTGGCTCTCGCTGCCTCCCAGATCTTGAAGTCAGGGAACTCCTCAGGCATCTGTGCAGTAGTCTTGTAGCTTCGGAGATGGACAGTCTGCCTTCCGTCGTCAGTCGAGTTAGCTCTGCACGCCATCACGAAACTGTAGGAAGTTAATCAGTCAGCGTTGCCAGATATACAGAGATATTCAAGTACTCACACTTTGCACTGGTCTGTTTCAGGTGTATTGGTGATGTCTTGCAGCTTTTCATCGGGTGAAGCGCCAGGCAAGTGTTTTACGACAAGTGCCTTGACAGCGTCTTCGAGAGACCCAGAGTCGTATTGGTAAGTACCGCCCAAGAATGCATCACGAGGGGAGGTGATGAACCTCCCTGCCTTTTTTCCAAAAATCCTTTTTGAGATATCGTCGTACGTGTTCTCGCAATCTTCGATTGACATCTTAAGCCGGCCGAGCATCAGAGCGATCAGACTGGAGAAGAAAAGTAAGAGAAAAACACAAAACTACGAAGTTGAAATACATACCCTCCTGTGCTCGTTCCGGCCATCATCTCGAACACCTCGTAGGGATGAACTGTGCGGCCTTCGGCTTCGGACACTTTGTCCATTATCTGCTTCAAGATTCGAAGCTCGGACACACCACGTACTCCTCCGCCATCTAAGAGAAGGAATAGGAATGAAAGTGGCTAATGTTGCATTACATTGCAATCGAGACGAAGCTTGGCTCACCGAGACACAACACGCGAAGAGGTCTTAGCGTCGAATCATAAGTAGGTGGAGGCGTCGTCGGAATGACAAAGTCCGCACGAACTTCGTTTGTGAGCATAGCAACTGTGGTCGACTGATACATGACATTCTGGTCGTCTGAGATATCTTGGTAGAATTTCAAGATCTGCTCTTGGATCTGTCCGGCTTGCTGTGTTGTTGCAACTACATCTGGGATGACAATGGCGGGGGTAGGATGGCCTAAAAGCAGGGAAGAAAGGATTGTTAGAAGAGGCGGAGAAGGGCAAACGAAGGTTTCGGGATCACTCACTCTTGTTGGAGATGCGGATGACAAGATGGCCTGATTCGGCGTAATTCTCCCAGCCTTCGAACTGGGCGCAAACGCGAACAGCGACGGCATTGCCCGGCTTGAGAAAGAAAAAAAAAAGCAGCGTCAGTTAATGTAACATAGCCGACGGTTCATGAAAAAAGCCAATGATAACCCACCTGAAGTGCGCTCTTAATCTGCCCAAGTATCCCAGCCGCATGCCTCTGCTCCTCGTCCTCATTGATCAAGTTCTCGTCAAAGAGCTTACCGGGGGCTGCGTCGGCCCCGAAATCATTCACCAGATTTGTATGGCTGAGCCAGACCAAGCTGACGCCTTTGACAACCTTAGGCACAGTGTGTCCGTGGGCTTTTCGAGGATGATGATATCGAACCAGCTAAAGCTGTCGCCAGGTGCGATGGAAGCACCGACGGGTTCGCCGTCACGGCGTTGGAAACGGGATCGCGTGAAAAGTTGGACTGCTTCAAGCTGATTGATGGATTCGGACGTGAGTGCGGGGGTAGTGAACCAGATCTTGGATTGCAGAGTCGCGTCGGTGGCTTGAACGAGGCAGCCTGTGGAGGCGGCAAAGGTGTAAGCGCCGTCTTGGATTTCTTGCGAGAGTTTGGGCACCTTGTCCGAGGTCAGAGTCCAGTTCTGCGGAGTGAAAAGGTCTGAAAAAAAGTACATTTAAATAAAAATATACTTATTGTAAATGGAATCAGCTGCTTACCTTCACTGAGGACACGAGCAATCACATATCCTTTTTCCGTATAATTGGTCCAACCTTGGAAACGTGCAGAAGCACGCACAGCAATCACGTTGCCTACCTCAAGGCAGGTCAACAGCTCAGACCGCCTATCAAAATGAGACCAAAGTGCCTCGTTGACGTATCCTGCCCGAGCTGGTTCGCATGACTCCTCCACGCCATCTCGCGGCCATCCTTGGTGCGCTTGGGAACGTCGGTGTTCGCATTGGGCAGGACGACAATGTCGAACCAGGTCCAGCTGCCCTGAGCTTTGTCGGTCGCCCAGCCTTGGTCGTGCGAGTCGGTGCAGAGCTGGATTTGCACGACGCGGTTGGCGAAGTTACGAGATAGGGGAGCAGATTTGAACCAGTGCTCGGAGACGATATCTGGTGAGTTGGCGACGAGTTGTATAGGCTTTGAACATTTAAGCCAGGCGGAATCGAAATCGGTGTCTTGGGACATGATGGTGATTGTTGTGAATTAGTAGAAGTTGAAAAGGGTTGTGAGCGAAGAGGATGAGTTATGGTCAAGACACTTCCGAAAGAGGGTTTTTAAGCATATTTTTCTAGAACATGTGCCTTTCAGTAACACAGACTAACTAACAAAAAATAGGGGATGGAATAAGAAGCGATTCAGTCGGCAAAACCGGAAGTATGTAAAAGGGGGGCTCCGACCAATCCAGATACCAGGTATATACCAGTAAGGATAAAACGTTAAGCGTGGAAAAATATCGGAGAATAAAAATATGTCGGAGGCCATTTGCGTGCGGTATGGTAGCGTATCATTATTACCTAGGTGTATATTAGAAACCAATATATATATATATCAGCTTGGTATTAGGCACACCAGAGACATTGTGTTGTATATAATATTGCCACGGTCAGAATACATTCTCTAATGATAGAGGTGCCGATGCATCAGCAAAAAAACAGCAGACTACGAGTGCCAATAGAGGTCAACAGAGGCAGGATAGGTGGGATAGCAAAATTGGTAAGTCCCCTTTATGGAACGCTCCGTAGTCACCCTATCAGCACTCGGTATCTCTCGGTAGTGCCATATACGCTATGTTGCAGTATAGTGTTGTTACTTAGAACGCTTGGTGCTTTTGGATATTCGTCGGAATAGTGCTCTGTAGTCCAACATAGCACCTGATAAAGGAGCCTCACGTTACTTAGCTGAATAGTTAAGCACGGATTAATTAATAAAATGAATATAATATTTAACAAAAGAAACATTACTACTGGATTGTATACAGAAGATAAGTATCAGGGGCGGTGAATTACATACTGCTAGAACACAGAAAAGCATATAAAAACATTAAGGCAATAGTAGATTATAGAATAGAGCACTGTATCCTTTGCCTAGTCACTCTTCCTCTTCAGACAAATCCCCATCATCCTCAACTTCGACATCGCTACTATTGGCAAAGGCATCAAAGTCGTGACCTCCCAGTAATGGTTCATCGGCCATGGCAACAGCTCCAGCATTTTCACTGTAGACTTATGAATAAAGAATCCTATCAAAGCGTATGATTTACTCACCGAGCTCTGGCATAAAGACGGCGCTGGATGCGTAAAAGTTTCACCCCGGCTGCATCGCTGTGATTGCGCAGTTCTTCCAAGCCGCTCAGATGACGCTGATAGACATCGCGGTACTCGTGCTCAGTGAAAGCGCTGCCTTTCTTGTAAGTTCCACTGGCCCACCGACTGAGAATAAACTCAACCTCATATAAAGAACCAGAGTGAGGTTTAGGTTAGAACGAAAAAGTGAACTTACAACTGTGTAAATAAGTGCAATTGTGCGGATCGGAATGGGATTGAAATAATTTGCGAACTTGACTCCAGTATCGGAATGATCAGCGAACCAGCCAATATTGATAGTTTGTTGAACGAGTGGGGACTCATATAAGCCCTTGCGTTCTCGGAAATCCTATAGGATAATTGTCAGTATTGATAATAATTCTTATTGTTGACTGACCTTGAATACGATACGATTATCTGTCTTCAGGAGATCATAAAGTTTACGATTGTGCATTATAGCTTTCTTATCAGTGGAATTCTTGAATCCAAAGGTTTCGCGAACGAGAGGAATAACTTTGTCTTTGATGCTTCCACGCATGTTAGAGTCCCGAGCAATAATCTAAATCATCGTGTTACGTTTTCATTAATATGAATAGATCTGTTGAGTTGCGAGGGACTTACAAGTGCAATGGCTTTGTCGTAGGTTTCCTCATCTTCGATGGATAATTCTAAAGCGTCGCAAGCCCGGAGGAGTGCAGCACCAGCGAGGGTTTGCTCTTCACCCGAAGAGGGGAACGCATTTCAGTCGCTAGCTTGCAGCAATAATCTTGAATTGCCAATTCAACGATGACACGAGGTGCACGGTCAAGATCCGACAACCTTGGGCGGTTGCGTTTGAGAGCCTTGGTCTTCTTCAAAGGGCGAAAATCCCTTGAAGAACTACGGCTCCTGGAGCGTGAACAATCAGAGCTAGATCTGCGGCTGCGTTTGCCACCACTGGATCCATTGGATTGGGGAGGGGGGGGAGAGGAATCTTCAGGGGGAGAGCCATCAGAAGATGGAGGAGGCAGTGGCGGGGCTCCACCTGAACTCGTACTGCCAGCTCCACCACGATTTGTGGGGCGCCCACGAGGCTAATAAAATATATTCAGTGAAATATAACAATAAATAAAAATACAGAGAATCTTATATGAGATTCCAATTCGATATCTGACGCAAATTCATGGCGCTGAAAGGCACATTAGAGCCTATGCGTTGACAGGCTGGATGCTAGAACCAGAGGGAGTTTCGTGGTTGGCAAGGGCGACGCTGGCTTCGTGATTACTAAACGAGGCAAAGTTGTTGATAGGCATTTTGAGCTGACAGAGATACAAACAAGAGTGTTTGAGTGTCGTCGAAGCTGTGGAAGGTGATGGGGATGAGAGAATGAAATGGGGACATCGCGGTTTTAAGGGAAACGGGCGACCAAGTTGTTTACACGTCCTGTGACTCGCAAGAAAGTTCAAACCTGTAAACCTTAATTTCATTTCACCAAGCAGATACAAACAAAATTTAGTAAACCAGAAATGGAGAACAAACCGGGGCACGGACCTTGTATCAGAGACATCGAGTCTAATGCGGAGTTAGGAATGGTACGACTTTGATGATATTATTTTGGAGACGCTAGCCACAACGACCAAGCCCTTGCAAAATTATTCTGAACATGGCTACTCGTCGTCCTTGTTGCATGGCCTGTATGGTTGTATTTCCAACTGATTCTGGGCTGAAGCGACATTATTCACAAGTTCAAAAGTGCGGGAAAACCTGGAAAGCATCAATTCGAAAACTAGTCATCGCACAAAAGCCTGGAGAACCACCTGTTGAGCCATTGAGTCCTCCTGACGTATCAGTTCAGGATGTTGACTTGGATGATGTGTGGGATGTGCCTGCTGGAGGACACGATTTCGTTGAAGGTTCTTCCTCAGGATTTCCTCGGGTCATTGACAACCTACCGTTGAGAAGCAATTCATTGGAACCTTCTGCCAGAGTTAGGACTGATTCTATGATGCTTCAAGAGTTTCCTTCCGAGTACGAAGCAGGCAAGAGACGAGGGACACGGCAGACGCGTTGGGAAAGAATGCGGGATGACAGAGTTAGCGGCCATAAAGATCGCTGGGGCGGTTTTGAGGATCAAGAGCAGTGGGAACTGGCACGTTGGATGATGAAGAGCGGTCTCTCACAAGGAGAGATTGATAAGTTCTTAAAGCTGTCCATTGTGAGTCCATGGTTGTGTGGGAAAGAAGCGATGTGCTCATCATTGATCTCACACAGACCCAAAATAAAACACGCCCCATCTTTCACAACAAACGTGCATTCTTCCAACTAATCGATGACTTGCCTACAAGCCGAATACCTGAGTTTGATTGTGAAATCATTGAGGTGGAGGGAACGCAGGTTGACGAAAATGGCAACAAGCGTGTTGAGCACCTTGAGCTCTGGCGATGGGACCCGATTGCTTGTATTCAAGAAATAACTGGAAATCCTGCATTAAGAGACCATATTAGTTATGCTCCTGTCAAGCTTTTCACTGATGACAGTTGTGATGAGCAAGTCTTTAATGAAATGCGAACCGCAGAATGGTGGTGGGATGTTCAGGTGAGTAATCATGAGTCCTTCGTGGTCTGGCCTATCATAGCTCATCTATTTAATCCAGTTTGAATTACCGAAGGGTTCGACAGTTGTTCCAGTCATTTTGGCATCAGATGCAACCCGGCTATCTAACTTTGGTGGTGATAAAACAGCATGGCCAGTTTATATCACGATAGGGAATGTTGACAAGGGTATCCGTCGTCAACCAAACCGCTGGGCTATGATATTGCTTGGGTATTTGCCAACCTCAAAATTAGAATGTTTTCCGGAAGCCCAACGGAGTGCACAGAAGAGACAATTGTTTCATTACGCTATGAGCCAAATTCTTGCCCCCTTGCGAGAAGCAGGATTAAATGGTGTTGAAATGACTTGCGCTGATGGCTATGTCCGTCGAGTACATCCAATTCTAGCCGCCTATGTTGCAGATTTTCCAGAACAATGTCTTGTCACTTGTACCATGGAAAGTCGCTGTCCATGATACAATGTTGCCACTGGGAAGCAGGGGAAATACAAGGTTTCAGAACCTCGCTGGGAGCCTAACATCTTGGATATACTGGAAGCTGAATACCAGAATAAACACTCCACAGCCAAAATTGATGGTGTGCGTACTGATGTGTATGCCCCATTCTGGGCTGAATTACCATATACCAACATATTTTCCTGCATCACACCTGATCTACTTCACCAGCTTCACAAGGGTGTGTTTAAAGACCATTGTCTTGATTGGTGTTCCACCCTTGCAGGGGCAGAGGAATTGGACCGATGAATTCAGACTATGACTACACATGCTGACCTACGACAGTTCAAAAGAGGCATCTCTTTATTGAAACAATGGACTGGAACAGAGGCAAAACATCTGGAGAAGGTCTTCCTAGGTGCACTTGCTGGTGCAGTTGATGCTGAAGCCTTCCACGCTGCCAGAGCAATCATAGATTTCATTTATTATGCTCAGTTCTCATCTCATTCAACAAAGACTTTACAATACATGCAAGACGCGTTAATTGAATTTCATAAATACAAACATATCTTTAAGAAGCACAAGATCCGAGAACACTTCAATATTCCCAAACTTCATTCAATGCTCCACTATGTTTCTTCAATATGGACTCATGGCACACTGGATGGTTACAACACGGAGCTTCCTGAACGGTTACATATTAATCTAGCAAAGGAAGGTTACCGAGCGAGCAACCGACGAAATTATGTACAGCAGATGATTAAGTGGTTACGCTGTCAAGAATCCATTGATGCGTACATAGCCTTCCTGTCCTGGGTGATGCCGAATTACCAAGCCATAGATCTTGAAGAGGAGGATGAGGAAGAGGAAGAGGAATTGGAAACTGAGGAGAATTTGAGCTTACCAGTTGATGAACAATCAGATGATGATGACGAAGCTCTTCCTTGTCCCGAAGGTTCCACCTCCTGGTTCGGTCATACTGTCCATACACTAGCCAAGCGGGTCCCTCATCCCTCGATGTCTGTGCAAACTTTAATAGAGCATCATGGGGCAACCAACTTTATCCCATCTCTCCGAATCTTCATGCAGCAATACCACCCAAGTTGCCAGATACAGCCTCGAGAAGCGGATACCTTCAATGTTTATAAACGTGTTTAACTTCAATACAAATCACTACAAGGATTCGGAGGACCGCCAGAGAAGGACACCATACGTGCGACCCCCATCAAGCCACCTGTTCGTGCAGGACGATTACCGACTCCAGCTTATTTTGATACAGCCTTAGTAGATCGCGAAGGCCTGGCAGAAGCAATGGGAATTGAAGGTAAGAATTAGACATTAATATAAGGCAGTCAGTTAATGGCAATCATTCACCTAGCAGTCAACGTTGTCCAGATCCGGGTTATCTTCAAGCTCCCACCAGAATTTGAGTACCCTCATGCACTAGCCTATGTTGAATACTTTACAGGTCGAAGAATTCTCTCTGACACCTATAGTATGTGGAGTGTACGCCGTGCAATGCAGGAGGGGAAACGCAAGGCTGGCATCATCCGATTGGACACGATTCGCAGTGCCTGTCAGCTTTTCCCCCGATTCGGTCATGCTTGTCCTCCCTCTTGGACTTCTTCGAACACCTTAGAAGTCTGTGAAAGCTTCTACGTGAGTCCGTATTTAAGTAAATATTTTTTCAACGCATTATCTGTCCCTACGAGCATTCTACAAGGGCTTCCTAATGGATTAGAGTATAACACGGACTCAGACACGGACTCAGACATGGACACGGATGATGGATAAATTTTAAATACTGTATGATTACTATATGATGTTTTTTTTTTCTAAATCTTCAGTTGGTTTATTTGCATAGAATTGCTCTCTGTAGGCTTACTTGGAATGGTCCACTCATATTAGGGTATGTAGCCTGGGTAGGCCTTGGTAGCTTAGAGACAATTACGAGGACTCAGGAACGCTATATAAATTTCGATATTCACCTATCACTACAGAAAACAGTGCTCTCTACAGCTTCAGGACATTTTTGCTGATGTGCCAGAGGTACGTAAACACCACTTAGTCACAAGACGCTCCGCTCGACTGCTCGCGGAGTTCTTGGCATGAGACTAGGCACATCAATTCAATTTGAATCTGTTTGAATGTGCTATTAATAAACCCCTACAGTTGAGTCCCTACACTGCAGAGGTACATCGATCAGGACCAGGCCCCAGGGGATCAGATCTATCAGATATTGCTGAAAGCACGGAAGCGAAATTCCGCCGATTGTTAGAAAGATGTAGAGAGCCACTGTTAGGAATAAGGGGCTACTCTATTCAGAGTATCAGATAATGTCGTAACGTAGATTGAATATCCAATAGATTGAGTTTAAGATATAGATAGAAGGTGGCCTTAGAAGATCCTTCTAAGTCTGAGTAAGACCAGCGATCCGCGAAGTCTTATAAGAAGGTAGTAGCAGTTGATAGTGCAAAGTAAAGTTATTATTCTCTAATTATGTCGCTCTCTTTTATATGTACAGGGTGCCGATGTCTCGACTTTTAGAGTAATCACTAATATTATCTATCCATGAATAAAAGGAAACCATGTTCCAGTGAGAGCGAATAGGAGAGAATGAAAGAAAGAAGAAAAGTATCTTTGAGTCATAGTAAATGAAACAACGGTAACTGGCTTGACCGAGACCTTAGGTCTCGTTTATATCCCTTCCGATACTTATTCGTGTTTCGGACTACATGTTGAATACGAAAGTAAGTGGATTTGATAGGGAAAGGCTGGGTATTGCATAATACCATAACAGCCACATAAGATAGCGGAACGATATATCCAGATACCTAAGTACCCGTTGGAACTCGACCGATATTGCTCCCACATCGGTCAGGATATCATCAAACTAAAACCATAGAATCATTGAGAATGTTGTTTGGAAGGACTCTATGTTTTTAGTCTTACGAAAAATTAAATAATAAAAAAGTTATTTCCATGGAATTTATTTTTGTCCAGTAGAAGACGCGAAGATTCTATACTCGAAGGCTTTTCATAAGTCAAAAAGACTATATTGTGGGCAGAAGTTGTGGCAGAAGCTGCAGCTTAGATGACACACCTGGAGAACCATTTCCTGGTATCTCCACTGTACGTAGATCGTTTTTGATACACAGTCGAACATTGAATGTCCTTGGAAGCTGGGATCGATGTGTAGAATCTGCGTGGTGGAAGATGATTCGGTGGCACTAAACATCTATGGTGGTTCATAGCGCCGCACCAAGTTGTCAAAAATAGGTCGAAAACGAACACGGTGCCTTTCGCATTCATGATGCTCGTCTGATTCATACAGAATAAATGTCTGAAATGGATCATGACTGTCATAATTAATCCCTTAAATTTACGTGGAATCGAAGATAGTGAAAAGGTTGTTTAACTATCTAGTACTGAAGTCTGACATTGCCGTGTGTTTTCAGTCTAAGTGTATAAAACCGGCTGTCTCCACCATTCCTAACTATCCAATCCTTGATAGACCCTGATACCAACGCCCTCTTCACAGGTACTCTATCTAGTTCTGGGGTAATAATAATGTATTCATTATATCCCACTAAGGTACTTTGATCATGAGCAGGTCTTTCTTCATCGTTGTCTTATTGTACAAATATTCGACCCTTTGCTGCATTTTCATCGTGAGTTTCATTCAAAGCATTCGCAACGCCCTAGGAGATAAAATTGAATGTAAAACAGTTTTAAAGTGTTACCTCGCAAAAGGATCTCCAATATCGATATCCATTTGTGTCGCAAGTAAAGATTGCGAATTCCATAACGATGAAATTAGTATAGATGATAAAGACGCACGGAAGTAATAAAAAAGAAACTACATTGCGAGTGTTCCATTCACGAAGGAGAGAGTCGATAAAAGAATCCCAACTTCCTTCAGGAGAGTATTCAGCTGTACGAATCTGAATTGACCTCGATATTATGCATAGTAAGGGGGACTGGTGGTGATCTTGAGCTTGCCTTTAAAGTAGACTGTGGACGTCCTCCTTGGACAATAATGGGTCGCGGAGATCTTGTGCGAGAAGGATGATATGCACCGGTACGGATTGGACTCGGTGGCAACCTTGACTTAGATATAGATCGTCCGCGCCTTTCCCGAACAATAACTTGTGACGGAGGGGGGAACCTTGACCAAGACCTCGATTTGGACCGTCTGTAAAATAATTGAGTGCGATGATTGAGATGGAGCACGAAAACGAGGATTGGCAAGGATCATAATTGGTGGAGATCTTGATCTTGATTTAGACCTAGTTCTAGGACATAGACGGCGAGGGTCTGCGTGGATAACGATGGGCGAGGTGCGTTAGACCATACCCCAGTGTATAGCTACAGAGCTACTCGCCCTAAGACATAAAAGAAAGCATCTGGCGAAGACACTCGCGGGCGAGAACTTGCAGCAATAAACCATGCGAGTTGTATAAATTTTTCGAAATTACAGAACATATTAAAGCTCACCATACTCCACAGCTATAACGACAGTCATTAGCCGTTTCTTGAAAATGTGGCTTCGCAACTGCAGCATCCACAAAGGTGGGATTTTTGCTGCAGAGGCAATGAGAGACGTGGGATAATGGCTCGAAGCTACTCACCAAGCAGGATTTAAGCAAGTGAATGAGTTGTTCTGTACCGGCATCACAGCGTGCTGTGCGCCCTTATGGAAGAACCTTCAGTTGAAAGGGACTCAGAGTCAGCTGGAGGTTACATACAGTTTGTGTCAATAAGAATTCCAAATTAGGTTGGCATGGTTTACCCGCTAGGGATACAGTGGGTTAGGTTTTAGGAAGCGTTAAAATGACTCTGTTGCCACTAACTGTGTAGAACTCGTCCATATTCCTTACACTTGTTTTCATGCGAACGCGCGGCGTTGTTTGCAATGAAGCATTGGAAGCTGAAGAAAATGTCAGGAACTGTTCTTTCAGTGTATGATAAGATGAATCAGGAACAGACCACCCTTGACATAGAAACGGCATATACGATGCAACAATATGTAGCTTCGCAGCTTTGTGATCTTTGAATGGAATATTGCTGTGTGATGGATGAGCTTGCTATGGTACATCGAGTTGGAGCACAGTAACAAAAAAAAGACAGAAGAAATCACTGCCACTAGTGGCGCCACTGATCTGGATTTTGCACCGGTTCGCTTGCATGTACGGAAAACCCTGAAGATATGGCGTGAATGGTATGAAAAAGGCTCAATGGGCCCCACATTTTTGAAGCAATTATTTCATCACTGTCATCCCACAGATTCTGTAAACATTGCGTGAACGGTAAGGAAGAAGCTCGACAAGCCTTGCATTGTTTGAGTAATTATTTCCCCACTGATGTTCCACAAATCACGTAAATATTCCGCATACAGTATAAAAAGGGTCTACAGGTGACACATTATTTAAGCATTTATATCATCACCAATGTTCCACAAATTCTGTAAATATTGAGTGAGCGTTGAAATGGAGGTTCAACAAACCTCACAATGTATGAGCGATTATTTCCTCAGCCATGTGTTACAATACTGCAAATATTGTAGACGCAGTGAAGGTGAGACTTAACTGATGAGCCTCACATTTTTGTGGGAATTATTTCTGCAGCCATGTGACACAAATGCTGTAACTCCGGTAGGTGCAGGAAAAGAGAGGCTCAACGAGCCTCACATCTTCACAGAAATTATTTCCTCAGCAATGTGGCACAATTTCAGTAAATATTGTAGGCATTGTACAAGTGAGGCTCGACGAGCCTCACATTTTTGTGGGAATTATTTACCCAATCATTTATTACAAATATTGAAAATATTATAGATGCAGCAAACGAGAGGCTCGATGAGCCTCATTTTTTTGCGGGAATTATTTCCCCAGCTATTACAAATACTGTAAATATTTTAGACACTGCAAAAAGGAGGCTCAATGAGCCTCATATTTTTGTGGGAATTATTTCCGCAGCTATGTGACACAAGTGCTGTAAATATTGTAGGTGCAGCAAAAAAGAGGCTCGACAAGCCTCGCATCCTTGTGGGACTTGTTTCCTCAAACATGTGACACAAATGCTGTAACTCCGGTAGAAACGAGAAAAGAGAGGCTCGACGAGCCTCACATCTTTGTGGGAATTATTTCCTCAGCAATGTGGCACAAATTCAGTAAATATTGTAGGTGCTGTACAGTTGAGGCCTCACATTTTTGTGGGAATTATTTTCCCACTCATAAGTTACAGATACTGTAAATATTTAAGATACAATAAAAGAGAGGCTCAATGAGTTTTGCATGTTTGTGAGAATTATTTCCACAGTCATTTGTTAGAAATACTGAAATATTTTAGATGCAGCAAACAAGAGGCTCAATGAGCCTCACATTTTTTTGGGAATTATTTCCCCAGTCATTACAGATACTGTAGATATTTTAGATGCAGCAAAAGAGAGGCTCTATGAGCCTCACATTTTGTGGGAATTATTTCCCCAAGCATGTGTTAAAAATAATGTTAATATTGTTGACATAGCAAAAGAGAGGCTTGATGAGCCTCACATTTGTGTGGGAATTATTTCCCCCCTCATGTGTTACAAGTACTGTAAATATTGCAGACACAGCACAAGAGAGGCTCAACAAGCCCTACATTTTTGTGTGAATTATTTTCCCAGCCATGTGTTACAAATACTGTATATATTGTAGATGCATTAAAAAAGAAGCTTGATGAGCCTCACATTTTTGTGGAAATTATTTCCCCACCCATGCATTACAAACACTCCAAATATTGTAGATGCTGTGAAAGTGAGGCTCGTCAAACCTCATTTTATGAGCAATCATTTCCTCAGAGATTTGTTACAAATACTGTAAATATTGTAGCTGCAGTGCAAGAGAGGCTTGACAGGCCTCACATTTTTATGGCAATTATTTCTCCAGCCATGTGGTACAAATACTGTAAACATTGTAAAGACTGCAAAAGAGAGGCTTGATGAACCTCACATTCTATGAGTAATTATTTCCCCAGCTATGTGTTACAAATATTATAAATATTGTAGACACAGCAAAAGAGAGGCACAACAAGCCCCACATGTTCTGAGCAATTATTTCCTCAGTCATATGACACAAATAATATAAATATTGTAGATATACCTATGCAAATATTCAATACACAGAGATATCAGTGGGTAGATATACCATTGGAGGAGCCTGCTAGTGTAGCATATCTTGCTAGCTGTATCACCCATGCTCCAAGTGTCTGGTTTATTACCAAAGCATTGTATGGGATGCAGTAGATCAATCCATGCATGGAGGAATGTCGTTTTCTAGGACTTCGTCTGTTAATAGGTGGTCATCGCCTGTGTGCCAGTCATGCAAGATGAATGCCTGGCCCCATTCTTCGATTTCGAATCAGCTAGCATCCAATGGGTCTATTTCAGGGACATCAATGATATCCGTGTGGAATGGTACCTGATCCATAGTGCGGGGATAAGTCTTTCCTTGGTGCGTTCTAGCAATTCCCTTCTCTTTTCAGGATGTTCTGACACGAATTTGGTCTTATATCCAGCAAAGAAGATATCTAGTGTGGGGGTCTGTAAAGACCTGTTATCTACGCTTCTTGCTAGCTCCTCAACATTTACGGCTGCTGAGCGGATATGTGTGGTAGGGCGGTAGGATTTCTTTGTTGGGCAGTCCCTGGATATGTGACCCTTTTCTTTGCACAGGAAGCAGGCTCCTTTGGCCCGGAGTTCATCTCTCTCCACAGTGTTTTCTCTGTCAAATTGTGGGTGAAAGGTTCGTCTTGTCTGGCTCATCGGGAAATGCTGTCCTTGACCTCTTCCCCGATTATTAGATCGGTTGTCTCTGTTACTATTGCTGTTACTCGTATGTCGTCTTTCATCTATATGTTGAAATGCATCCTGATTTCGCTCATCCATCGCTCGGCACCAGTTCCTTCCTGATCTCGCAGCTTCCTTCAGCATTTCCAGCATAGCCATCTTGTAATTCAAAGCTGTTTCCTCTAGAATACGCCTCGAAGTTTGTTCGTAGTTCATTCCTTTGGCTCTCCATTCGGTACGTATATATCCATTCGCACCTTCGAATATCTTACGTGGAACTTCTGACATATGGACATTGGGTAGTCGTGAGGCCAGTTTATCCATGTACCGTCCGAAGTCCGTGAACGGTTTTCGACCTTGGTTTGCTTTATCAAAACGGCTGTGCAGTAGCTCATTAAAATTCAATGGGAAACAATATAGGAATAATTCTTTGGCAAATTTCGCCATAGTCCAGTTGTTAGGGTCAGGAGCAACATGGGTAATGTAAAAATTTGCCGCTTTTCCTTTGAGGTATGCCGGAAGATGACGTATCCTTTGTTTGGCAGGTACACATGAAAGCTTGAAGAAGTTATTCATATTGAACGTCCATTCTTCGAATGCATCCATTTGTGGTTTTCCATCATACTTCTCAGGTGCGGGAATTTTTACTGACGTCTTTACGTTATTGTTGTACTCCACAGATACTTTGGGCTCTACGGCCGGGTCTTCATCCATTCATCGTGAAATTACGCCAAGACTTGGAATTTTGTCCCTTTGTGAGGTAGTTTGTCTAGTGTCACTTCATTCAGAATTGATTGAACCAATTATACTATATCCAGATGGGAATATATTACTCTCCTCGCTATCTTGAATATTATTATTGATGATAGCGGGAGCAATATTATTGCTAGCTTGGACTCTGGTTCGTTCGCCTGTCTTTGCCTCGAGATCAGTAACCCTAACCTCTTGTTGCCACCATCAAGTAGATAGCCTTCCATGAACATGTGTTCAAGTAGCTGATCATGAGTTTTCATGATGGCCCAGATCTGTGCATGAT
>KN837181.1:26367-36878 GCA_000827215.1 Sphaerobolus stellatus SS14
TCAGTGTCATCTGGGAGCTGCTGGAGTGCAGCTCTCCACTTGAAGATACTGAGTGTTTTGCCTTCAAAGGTGATATGCATGTGATCATCACTGACAAGGGTGGTCGAAGGTCGTGGTGACGCATAGGCCAGGTAACTGGCAAGTCTTTGATATTCACAAATAGTGCGATAAGGTGTTGATCGTTGTGAATGCAATGCAATATCTGCCTCTGTCTCCATGGCACTATAAATCTACATCAGCTGAATGAAATCTTGGTGAAGGTGGAAAGAACATACAGTGTAGGCTCTTTGCCATTGATTTTGACATGGTGGGAATTCTCAAACAACACAGTGCCACAAATAAGATACGCTACCTTGCAAAAAGCCCTGTCACATCCTTGGCAGGTGGGAAAATGCCACCCTCCCTCAAACAAAGGACGGCACATAAACATTCAATGGGTTGGGACCATTTTGAGACCCACTTTGCTGGGTCATCAATTGTCCGAGGGCAAAAGAAGGGTTTGATGAACTGGTGGAGAACCAAGACATCAGGTGAGCAACTTCCAACTTTCAAACAGGCAAGCAACCTCCAGGCTCGAGCAATATCACCAGCATCAACCCCAAACCATTTGAGTCTTTGAGGCAGTTCAAGTGAGCGCAGGACACCAAGGCAGATGGATTGCACAACACGCCCATAATCATGTCTTGTCTCTTTATTATCAAGCACACGCCATGCCTTGCCATCAATAGGAGGACTGGGAGGGATAATGTTAATGTCGGTTAATTTGGGGCATAGATCAACTCACTCAGGCCATTGCATGAGGATTTTTCGTAAACGAATATCTGATATATTACCCAGACTCCAACATTCATCTAAATACAAGTCAGTGAGGTGGTGAAGAGCCTTGGTCCACAAATTATCCTGGTTCTTTGGGATCTGGATGGCTTGAATGATGTCTGAGACAATGTAGGGGTCCTTCATGGCATCTTGGAGATATTCATGCCATTGGGTTTGTTGAAGAAATGGGGAAAGTTCATGATCGGTGGGTGGGAGGTTGAAAGCTGGTAACTCTCCCAACTTGGGCAATGTTTAGGTAATGAAAAGGTGATAGGGATCTAGGGGTTTATCTGGAGGGGATTGTGCCACTTGGAAATAGTGCCTATGATGCTGAAAGATGGTTTGCAGGTCTCCACGGAGGAAGCATCCTTCTTGAAACATGCCATGGGTGATGTGATGGATATCTCCCCAGTGAATGCGAACAGTGTCTTTGGATGGAGCACAAAAGTCACATTGAGCACATACATATCCATTATGGTGAATGGGAAGACAGGGTATGGCAAATGTTTTGTTGGAAGGAATAACAAGGTCCCGGGCATCACGAAGAACATTTTGGGAGCACCACAAGTCATGCAGAGTTTCACGAAGATGTGTTGGAACAAGGCTGTCATGGATATCTTCCAAGTGATAGATGACAGAGGACGGAAGGAGTGCTCGCTGGCAAGGCAGACAGATGATCACCTTGAGGGTTGATAAGATGCGGAAAGGTAAAAATTTTAACACTTCCAGATCTGCAAAAGGGTGATGTGCTACATCAATGTCCATTTTATATGCTATGGCATGAGGTTGGACAAGGTCAGGTAGAGCTGAGGCTGAATTTTGGCTCAGAGCAGGGGGGTCAACATTGGGATCTTCCGGTATTAACAGTGTCTTGATAGTGATTGATTTTTCTGGAATGCCATGGGACTTTTCAAGATGTCTTTTGAGACCATCAGAGGTCAAGCTGAGTGTAGGGCACTCTGATATGGGACAGTGGATGGGATCATTGGGTGTGTTGCGGCGAATTTCATGTTTTTCAGCAGCTTAGAGATAATGGGAACTAATTAAGCATGTAAAGAAGGAGTAAACAGTGACATACCCCATTTGAACTCATATAGCAGCCCATGTGTTCTTTTCATGTGCCGGGGAAGATCCCTTAAAAGCTCATTGCAGGTCCAGCAAGATATTCTAGATGGGTTTTAGCATTCATTGGCAATGTTATAAAAGATACACACTCTAGCAAGGTATTGGATGACATGAAGATGTTGGAAGCCTTGATTATTAGGCTTGTTTTTGAAGGGAGTTGTGGGATCCGGGAGTGAGATTTGCATGCTGACTAAATATGTGCTGACTAAATATGCTTCCGTGAAAGACTTGGAATGGAATGAAATGTAGCCATAAGCATACATTAACATTGGACAGATAAAAAGAATTTGAGCTAGAGTTGCAGAGTCGATGTGGCAGTTCAGGTCCCAATATAGATGCCACCATGTACCTCTGCAGGCATGTTGAAGATGTGGCAGAATATAGACGCCAGCATGTACCTCTGCACCGTGGTGAATGGGGACAGGCACTTGGAAAATGTGGCAGAATATAGACGCCAGCATGTACCTCTGCACCATGGTGGATGGGGACAGGCACTTGGAAATGTGGCAGAATATAGACGCCAGCATGTACCTCTGCACCATGGTGAATGGGGACAGGCACTTGAAAAATGTGGCAGAATATAGACACCAGCATGTACCTCTGCACTGTGGTGAATGGGGACAGGCACTTGGAAGATGTGGCAGAATATAAATGCTAGCATGTACCTCTGCACTGTGGTGAATGGGGAGGGGAACTTGGAAAATGGGTAAGGCACCAATATAAATGGCAGCATCTACCTTGGTAAGGTGGTGAATGACATGAGTGACATGGCCTATCCACAGCTACTACACCAATCTAATGCCAGACTATATCTGTGAGACAGGCAACATAATTTTTCTCAACCTGGAGCAGAAGGGCTGCTGCATCACTATAATGGGTATTTTAATAGTGTTACACTCATACAGACTTTGGCCATAGCACCTTTCCATTCCAATACAGAGGCTATACAGAGGCACTGGCAAAGTAACTTCACTCAGTGCGAAACCCGGGGCGATGTAACGTACACTCTAATCCGGTGTTCCTATGCCAAAAAATGTACTGGCTGGGAATTGAACCCAGGACCAATGGTAACATACACTTCGCATTTTACCACTAAGCCAACAGTGCCACTGTGAATTCTCCCTTCCTTGCACATACCTGCCCTAAAACTAAACCCTAACACTAAACACCAATAATAAAAATAGGAAATAATTGGCATACACCACAAATGACAATTTTGAAATGATTCTAAGCTTTGAATAAATGAAAAAATTCACACTGGTTTCTGGACTGGGTGTTGGTAGCCCGGACTAGGCACCTGTAGCCTGGACTGGGCACGGACTGGGTGCTTGTAGCCAGGTAGAAAGATTGTGAGAGTGAGTGCCCATGGAGCCCTGGGGATCCACACATCCATGGGATCATGCTACCCACACAAGAACAGTGGTTTGAGCACTTTTTCAGAAAATATATATATCAACTACCCTAACACTAACACTAACACTAACACTAACACTAACACTAACACTAACTCCTAACATTCTAACTCTAACTCCTAACAGCCAAAATCTTGTCAAATCTTTACCTGGGCAAGCCAGGTAAAGCTTCGACTAGATTTTGGCAAGGGGCTTTGCCATCTGTTTCGATGATGATGTTATATACCACTCCCACGACCTGAACTCCCACTATTTTTGTCTGGTCCCATGGATACCCCGACTACTTCAGACGTCCATCCTTATTGCCAAGTTGCAGCAACGACAACGGACAACTGATTCATTAGTTCAACCTATTGCAAAATCTCAACATAGAACTTCAGTCATTCCCGTTTCTTCCTGAACCATATCTGGACAACCTTATACATACTATTGCCTCGTGTTCTCGTCTTGACAACTATACGATGACATCCGTCTGCTACCCTTGTTCTCTCATATTGGCAGCCAAGTCTCTTGATCTGTGCATCACAATTATATCTGGGCATAAAATCACACGAAGGAGTGTCTAAAATGTTCAATAAATACTTTTTCAACATATTTTTAATTTGTGTGTTACCATTTATTTCTTATTTTTGGTATAAGGAGGTAAACTGGAGGTTAATGTCCTAAGCAATACTTGAAGTTGCACAGTCCAAAATTATCGAAAACTGTATTACTATTATATTCGATTTATACAACCAAGAAAAATCCTTGAGAATTATCTCGTTGACCAGCTTTTACCTCCAAACCCCGGGAAAGGGCAAAACTTTGGCGCTGACAGGTCTGCTAAAGTGTTACACTATTCATATAACAATTTCGAACCGTGGATTATTTCCTGATCCCAACATGAAAGAGGACAATCCTGAAGGCCCGGAGGGCATGTAGGAACCTTTTAAACACCTCCACACGTGTAAGAGTAGGCGACTTCCCATGACATATGGAACGGCCGCTGCCCATCTGTTTATATAAGGAAAATGAAAATGAGTGAAGAGGATTATCCTGACCAGATTGCACTACGTACGGGACAAAGACTTCATCAATGTTTGAGGGAGCTACAGCTACAGCAAGCATGTTCGCCATCATGATGAGGAAAGCACTATGAACAGCTGGTCACTATTGCAAAATTTATTGGAAAGGGCTTAAAGCGCACCTTAAAAAAAAAATAACACTTTCACCAGAATTAGCATGGGCAATCTTAACAAATATAATAGAAGCATACCTATTCCAAAGTATGCTTTTGAGAAGCTTGGATTGTCCACCCTGCCGGTGTAGCAGCTATGCTTTGTACAGCATGAAGCTGCAGAGAATAGTCTCTGAGATTACAATGGAGAGCCAGGATCCGATGAAAGTGGACGGAGAAGAGATTGTTAGATAGCATCCCGTCTGTGGCGGGGCTACAGGCAATACTTATGTGAGAATATATTATTATCCACAATACTATCTCATTCAATGATTGATACCTACACTTCAACCCTGAGGTATAGTCTGATGAAACCACACCACCAACTGACGAGGAAAGTAGGAGAGTGGCGGCAATGGCTGGGATTTTCTTATTGCATCCATAGACCGTGTGTATCTATTTTGATGATAGATAAGGTCCCATGGTAGCAGTGAAAAGATTGAATCACACGGAGGAGAAGGATAACTGAAACATTTAAACAGGGTTAAAGGAGTCAGATTATGCATGTCCATCATTTTACTGACCTTCAAAGAAGAACTGTAGTCGCTATAAATCTAAGAGGTACTATTGAGTAGTAGAGGAGATAGAGGCGAGAAAGCTTAACAATGGTATGCATGCATCAAGATATTTAGCAGTGGTACTGCGTCGCCGGTGAGTCCAGACCTCTCTATAAAATAATGAGTGTTAGCAAGTTATTTATAGAGAGAAGGTCTTACTGGAGGGGGCAAGATTTCCTTCACTATCGACACGCCCAGCATAGAGTTTGCATTCCTTGGCGACAGGGATGATCCCGACATGCCTGGAGGCGCCATTTGTGAGATGAGCGAGGGGAAGAGTGTGGAAGGGGAAGCATCATACCTCGACATTGCCAATATGGTGCTTGCAACCCTAGTCAGGGAATTAGTGTTATCATTTGGGGGGGGGGGTCCACACTGACTGAGTGATACTATAATATCACAGACTTCGCATTTCTTCTGAAAGAGTCACGCAAAAAGGACAGGAAATAATTCTTGTATTTCAATATCCTTACCTTTCAGATGTGGATTTATCTACAGGATAAAATGTTAATTGTATGCGGAATAAATCTCATAATATCGCTGCTCTAGCATAATTGGCGTAATTCTTTGCAGGCAGTGGAGTAGCAAGGAGGCACAGTCGGTAAGTCCTTTCAATCAGGAAAACACTTTCACTCCCGTAGCGCTATTCTTTCAGAAGGTAAACATTCACAAAACACATTTTATTTGAAGACTGCTAAGAGGTCACATCAATGGCAAATGTAGCAAGTCAGTCGGGTCTCAACCAGAAACCTGTTACATTAGCGCATGCTAGCACACAATAGCGCTACTGAGCGCTAGTTGTCAACAAGCCCGCTCACTGGCTCTTTGTCCCTCTCCCATATTAAATTCATAAGTAATTATTCAGACAGTGTGTCATCTGATTATCCACCTCTGCATACCCACATATACATTCATCTACCCTATGGCAGCCCCCCTTTGGCCAGAGCGAGCCTGTACTCCTCCTCATCAAATATCCAGGTATACAAACAAAAGAAAGCATGATCACATTTAGACCTTCACAAACCAATCATATACATCAAATTATAGCTTATTGTATTGTTAAATAAGTGAGAGCCCCTTCCTAGTATGTAGCTCCCTGTTCCTCTTCCCATACCAAATAGCAAAATTATTAACCAAGAATGCAATGATTCCTGATAATGGGTTCCCCAGATTATTTACCTCTGGGTACCCACAGATATTGTTATCTAAGCCAGAGTGGTCACTCTTCAGCCAGAGCAGCCATGTCCACCTCCTCATAAGACATCGAGTTATATAAAATGAACGGGGGAATGAAGATCATATCTGATCACTGATGCTTAATATTATAGCCGAGATATGATTTGATTACATCATTATATAACTGAGAGGCACCCCCTTCCCCACTATGCAGCTTCCTGGTTCTTCTCACATATCAAATAGCTAGAATATTAACGGAGCAGACAGCCATTCTGGATGAGGTTGAAAACACTATATTATTATATTTGTATAAATATCCAGAAGCACTCTGACTGAAGCCTTAGCGGTGCCCCTTCCGGCTGAGCAGACCTGTTCTCCTCGTCATACTAGCTATGTTCTTGCGCTGAGTAGGCACGCATCGCCAATGAGTCGCCTGACGCATTGTAATGTTTTTCAATTTTTTTTTTTTTTTGCGCCGAGTTGCATCGCTGACTAGATGCCTGGCGTACCGTGTAATGTTTTTCATATTTATTTATTTTTTTGCGCCGAGTAAGCACGCATCGCCGATTAGATGCCTGGTGCAGTGTAATGTTTTTCCATCATTTTTTTTTTTTTTTTGCGCTGAGTAAGCGCGCATCGCCGATTAGTCGCCCGGCGCACAGTAATGTTTTTCATATTTTTTTTTTTTGTGCCAAGTAGGTGCACATCGCCGATTAGTCGCCCGGCGCACAGTAATGTTTTTGATATTATTTTTTTTTGCGCCGAGTAGGCGCACATCGCCGACTAGACGCCTGGCGCACTCTGTAATGTTTTTCATAAAATCTTTTCTTTGCGCCGAGTAGGCGCGCATCGCCGATTAGACGCCCGGCGCAATGTAATGTTTTTCCACCAAAATTTTTTTTTTGCGCCGAGTAAGCGCGCATCGCCGATTAGGTGCCCGGTGCACCCCTACATTTTGCGGAAAATGTATAAAAAATGGGCGCCTAACTCACTTTGCGCCGGGCGCTTAACTAGGCGCGCATCGTCGCGCGGCGCAAGGCGGGTACCCGCCTCACATAATAATAGGGTTAGGAAATTTTGGGAAAATGATGATTTTGTGGCAGTAATCTTGCTCAGAAAATCTTGATAGTATTCAATATTTCTTCAGTGTTTGTTGATAAGGAAATCTTAGCTAAATCTGGAGTTTTTCCAATGTTTGTGTGCTCAGGAAATTCTAACATAATTCAGCATTTCCTCAGGGTAATGTCAGCCAAGAAATCTTGAACAAATCCGAAATTTCTGTGCTGTTTGTATTTTCGGAAATTCTAAAGTGATTTGATGGTTCCCCATGATAATCTCAGCTAGGAAATCTTGAACAAACCCATTATTTTCTGTACATTTGTGTTTTTAAAAAGCTAGGTAAATGCATATAATTTTATGAACATTTCTGACCTCAGGAAATCTTGTGAAAACTCTGAATACATACACATTTTCCAATTTCAGGAAATGTTAACACAATTCAATTTTTCATGCTTCAGGAAATCTTCAAATTAATCAACATTTCATGTCAATTTTTGCCCCAAGAAATGCTAATACTATTTGCCAGAGGCATAAGGTTTCCTGGGACTTTTAGGCTCAGGAAATTTTATGCTGTCTCCAGTGGAAGAAGGTATCATCGACGTAGGCCCCTCCGTTCTGACCTGGGCCTTCTGGGATGGAGACGAGTAGGTGGTTGTAGATCAGGTATAGCAGCATGGAGCCTGGCTCTCCTTGACCGATGCCGTTATTGATGGTAAGAACGTCGGATGTGAAGTCGTCGAAGCATATTCGGGTCGAGCGATCTGCTAGGAGGGCACGGAAAAAGTGGATGATCTCTTGAGGGTAGCGCAGTCGCGCCATGTTCCGGAGCAGTCTGTCAGTCACGGCATTGGGGAAAGCATTCGCAATGTCGAGGAAGACAATGGTTGCCACCTGTTTGCGTCTCCAGGCGTCCTTGATCTTGTGGGTGAGGTATAGTAGGGAGTTGGTCGTAGTGCGTCCTGGTAAACCGCCGAAGTGTCTTGCCGGGAGGAGTGAGTAGCAGGAGGTGATGTATACTGCTATGTCAGTCATCACACCAGAGACGATCTTGCCCATGGTGTTATACAGAGCAATCGGCCGGTATGCCTTGGGGATGGTGTAGTCAGGGCGCCCGGGTTTGCGTAGGACTATGGTGTCCCATTGTCGCCAGGCTTTTGGAAAGTAACGAACCTGTATCGAGGCTGTGAGGCAGATATGTAGCATAGGGGCGATAGTTGAGGAACATTTCTTGGGCACAATGTTCGGGATGCCGTCGTTGCCTGGGGCTTTGAATGGATGGGATTTCTCGATGCAATGGATGACTTGATGGAGCCTGGGCATTTGGAAGCGCAGGGGCGGCGGGTCGGGTGTGCTGTCATCTGGCAGTTCTGGGAGCGTGTCTGAACGGGGAGGGAAGAAGAGTTCTGCAAGTGCCGCCGCCTTGGATGGGGCTGTGTCGAATGTTGCAAGAGATTGTCCTGTCGGGTCCTTCTTGTGTAATGTTGGGATGAGGGTGCAACCACCGTCTGAAAGGGGGTTTTTGGTATACTTGCCGGCGACCCATATATCACGTTCGTTGGCGTTTTCCAGCCAATCTTTCCAGTGGCTCTGCTTGGCTTTTCTGATTGCGCTGTTGTAGACATTGCGGGCCTAGTTCCGTCGGTCCAGAAAGTATTGTTGGAGTGAGGTGTTCCTGGCTTGGAATTCGAGTCGACTGAGCTCCGAGAATTTCCTTTGAAGTAGGGTAAGTTCAGGTGTCCACCATCGTCTTGTGTATTCAGAGGGACGGGAAAAAGGCACATGCTTCTGTATAACTTGCTGAATAGAGCTTGTGAGTTTTAGAACGTAGTCGTCAAGTGCTTCTGGTGTGGTAGGCAAGTAATTGGGGGCATCTGGGAGTGCGGCCGTTAGGACAGTGCGGAGGGACTTCTCGAATTTCTCCCCGTTGACCTTGTGGTAATGGCGACGAGGATCGCGTTGGGCCACTAGGGCCTCTATGTCGAGAATTGTGTGGATGGGAAGGTGGTCTGCGGATGGGATGCGGTCCGAGTGTGAGGCGTTGCACGAGATAATTCGATCTTCTAGGCTTGCATTGGTGAAGACCAGGTCAATGGTAGACCAGGAGCCATGAGCGTCCGATTGGTAGGTGGGCGTGGCCTGTTGATAGTGCAAATGCCGCTATTGATATATTAAGTGAGAATCGGAAATTGAAGTAGACGCTAGGCAAGCCAATTGAACGTACATGATGTATTTCGTCCAAAGTTAGGTCCGGAGATCAACAAAATGGTACGGTATGTAGAGCCTGTCTGCAATAAATGGTCATTTAAAGAAGGAAACGTACCATCAGATCAATTTCATCAGGATAGAGGTTGCGAAGGGCGACATTCGCACAGATAGAAGGAGTCTATGACCATAGCCGCGTAAAGGGCGCGTCAGGCGCATCGGCGTAGTTTAGCGACACCAATCCAATAGAAACAGAGGCATGGACGCAACGCACCCCATCCAGTAAGATCCATTCAGCAACTTCGCCTTCTCGAAGTGAACGCGACACTTCGGACGTGTCGCCATGACCATCTGAACAAGAATAGCCCCACACCGTTGAATAAACCTCACGAATCAGAGTGTATATGAGGTGCTTCTAGATCATACTCACCAGGATGCTTTGGGTAATAATATCTCCTCGTACAGTCTCCTTGATATGGTAGGCTTTGCCTATGGTGAACAATTCATAGTACATATTCGAAACACTTCAGACAATTGAAAGTTCATACCGATCCACGATTTCTGGCTACTGGGAACGACTACTTTGACATCCCAGCCTAGAATGAATAAACACAAAGATCAAACACGACGAATAAATGCTATAATACAACAAATTGGGAACAACCACACACCAAATTTCTCATAAAGGTATACACTCAACGCAAAGACGTAAGGCGATTCGTCACCTGGTGGACCATCGTCGTTCTATACGATTCATCATCATGACCTAGAGTATATTTGACAGAATAAACATACTGTTAAGAGTACGTGCGGTTTCCTTTCGTGTACCGACATGGTGAACAGGGACTGAGTAAGACAAGACGCGGTGCGTCACACTAATCACGTGATCTCTCCTCATTAGGTTTTACTCCGAACTTTCCTCTTGGCTGGTCTCATTTGTAGTCGAAA
>KN837181.1:37648-47705 GCA_000827215.1 Sphaerobolus stellatus SS14
AGCCTCCTCGCTGAAAATCTGCGCCACCGCGCCGATTGGGCCCGTATCCTGGCCAGGCCAGGCAGGACCGTCGCGTTTCGCTCTGTCGGCGGGCCATGTCGATCATGAAATTCTTGGCTATGAGACGAAGGACAGCGATTGCGACCCGACTTTATTGGTATGGGCGGGCCGGTATTGTCGGGTACTTGATTATCGAGGGGACTAACAGCTGCAAACGGACGTACGACCTTGGGTAAGATAAGATAAAAAATGGCGACAGGATTTCGCCGGAGGAGATCAATCGGAAATACTTACTCGTAAAATTAAACTTATTTACAACAGATTTCATGAAAGTTAATAGCCAGAAGAGAAGTTTCATTTTGCCATTGCAGGGAGATGCAGGTCGTGCGTCATTTAAGCTGACCGGCGGTCACGTGATACGTGTCTGGCTTCTGGTTTCGCGAATATCTTAGCGGATTAGGAAAATGGATGGATTATGACCAATGGATAACCTTTCAAAGGGAAACAATCGAATCAGAAAGACTCGCGAACAACATACGGTCCGCTCCAATCTGGGAACAAAAAAAGTTCGGAAAAACGTGCGAACCGTTCCGCTGAAGTCGTAGCGGATGACAGATGGGACGGACGATGGGCTTCGTGGCCCACAGTGACCCACGGATCCCTGCGACGGCTGAGCCCAGGATCAATGTCACACCCATCCAACACCTACACAGGGCACAAAATGAGAGTCGAGGCTTTAAAAATGAGCTTTAATTGAATATCCGTAAGTCTTTTACAGGAGAACGCTGGGCGGGAATTCGGATATTGCCGGGGCATAGCAAAGGTGCGGCTGGATAATTAAAATAAAAAAAGAATATTGCTAAGTTAGCGTATTAGCGTCTGGATTCTCCTGGTGACCCACAGATACCCTTATCTCAGCCAGAGCGGTCACCATTCAGCCAGTGTAGCTCCCTGTCCCTCATACCATAGCAATTACCTAGAATAATAACCAAGTCGCCAATGTCCAAAACTGTTGGTGGACACCCTAGGTTATTTTCTTCTGGCTATCCAACCCCACTCTTATCTAAGCCAGAGCGGTCCGCCTTCCCCCAGAGCGGTCCGGTCCTCCTCGGAACCAAACATCTGCCTATATAAAACGAGGGGGGGCATGTAGACCTAAAATAACCCCATAATAGCCAGATAATATACCCAGAGCTGTCCGAATCTATTTTTAGCTAAGCCATACCCCCCCCCCCCCCCTTCTCGCAGAGCGGTGGTAGAATAATTCGGGTACCCCAATTATGGCATAATATAGATAGGGTATATTCATACCAACAACAGTTAACATTACTTCTGCACAACTGGCAAGTCTATTTGTTATGCACGTTTTCTCAAAACATGGAGTTCTGTCCCATGTTACTTCTGATCGGGGCTCAGAGTTTGTCTCCCATTTCTTTAGATCCCTTGGACAAGCCTTAGATATGTGTTTGCATTTCACTTCTGGGTATCATCCGGAGGGCGACGGACAAACTGAACATGTTAATCAAACCTTGGAGCAATATCTCTGAATATATTGCAACTATCAACAAGATAACTGGTCGGAGTTACTACCATTAGCTGAGTTTGCATACAATAACACTCCTAATGCTACTACCAACGTATCTCCGTTCTTTGCTAACAAAGGTTATCACCCTAACATTACTATTCATCCGGAATGCGATCTTGCTTCAGCTCATGCCCGTGAATATGTGGTTAACCTTGATGAATTACATCAACACCTCAAGACTAGTATGAAGGAAGCCCAAGAGCGTTATCAAGGCCCTGCTGATCGTTGAAGACTTTCGGGCCCCGAGATTTCTATTGGCAGCTATGTTTTTGTCAAAGCTCAATACTTTCGGACTACGAGACCTTCAAAGAAACTTGCTGAAAAGTATTTGGGACCTTTTGAGGTTCTAGCCAAGCATGGTTCACTCTCGTATACACTTCAGCTTCCGGATGCTTACAAGATGGTGCATCCTGTCTTCCACATTTCAATGCTGGAACCCATGACAATCAATCAGTTTGAAAATTGTACTCCACCGGCCTCCGATCCCGATCCTATTATGATTGATGATGAAGAGAACTACAAACCCGATGCTATCCTTGATTCAAAGATAGATAGAAGGCGTAAATGTAAACTTCAATACCTTGTCAAGTGGATGGGCTATGAGGGTACCGGACAAGACACTGATTGGGTATTAGCTACTGAACTCAATGCACCGGACCTCCTTGAAGAATTTCATCGCAAATATCCTAACAAGCCAGGACCTCTTTCCAAGTTATGATTGGACCCCGACAACGGACTCCGCCAATGATTCATTCATCGTTTTTTCTGCCATGACGTTTTCTTCAAAAAATCATTCAATTTCGTTGTTTACTTCATTTTCTTACTCAGTCATTCTATTTCTGTCTTACATTTCGGTCTCCGGTTATTCTGATTGAAATCAGTCTTAAGATTCATTTTTTTTTCAATATCTCACACTTTAAGTTTTAGACGAAATTATTACAATTATTTCTATATTACTATTACAAAATGTACAAAACCGGATCCCGCTTCTACTCTTTCATTGTTTCCACATTTTCTTCAGGTCCTGATTCCTTCTCTTTTCTTTTTCCATTATCTACATTGGGTACCACTTCGAGCCCCTTCTCCTTTTCAACTTCTGTCTCCTAGGGTGCCGTTCCCCTATCAACCCTAGGTCTCTTGATAGGACCAGACTCCGTGTCTTCATCCTGTGGTCTCCTCCTCTTCACCCCGGAGTCCACCTCCCTGGATAGGTCCACCTCTCCATGGCGGTTGAGCAGGGGGACACAGCCACCGAAACCCTTACCCAGTCTATGCCAGACTGAGATGCTTTTCATCTGGGTCCCACACATTTGAGCTATATTGTTGTAACACTCAATGACTTGTGACCGGCCATGGATTACAGCATCTTGAAGGTCTTTGGGTACCGAACCGTGCTCCGCCAACTGATTCTCCAATGTTCGGAGCCGGATGTCTTGACCGTCTACATTGGATAGGGCGTTCAGAGACCACTGGAGGCCGCTTATCACCTGTAAGTTGTACTGGTGATAGAAACTCTCCGCCTGCAGTCGGTTTCGGACCTCCGAGTTGTCACTAATATAAGTAACTGCTTTTCTAACCTTCCGGAGCTCCCGTTGCACAATCAAGTCTTGCGGACTCCGATATGAGCAGTTCGTCTTCCGATCCACGCACCAATTGCACACGGATTTCTTGCCAGCAGAGTTATGGTTGAAGACGCACTTCAACCAGGCACACTCACATCCAACACAAGTCTTGCGGAACTCCATATCGGGCTCGGACTCCGAGTCTGAATCGATGATCTAGTTTGAATTAGTAACATTCAATTTTTGATTTTTAATCTTACCTCTATTTCCTCCTTTTCTTTTCCCTTGCCTTTCCCGGACCCCAATGCGACTGGCATTGTAGATGCAACTGTCTTTTTCTTTTCCTTCTTCTTCTTTTTCTCCTCCGCGGACCTCCGTTTTTCAGCTTCGGCTTCTTCTTTCCTATACGAATCGAGCCATAACCCCTCCAAGTCCTTATACTCCTGATCATATGCCGCCCAATACCCTTTCATTAATGCATTTTTCTCCTCCTCACCATACAGGTCCCAGTCTGGAAAAGCACTCGGATCCCGTCTCATTTGGAACTCAGGGATACCGTGGAAACCAGCCAACATTCTTCAGACGTCTGTGGGCCCAATGGTGGGCAGGCGTTTGACATCCTTCGACTTCTTGTAGAGTAAGGAGTTGGCGGTGGGAGGCTTAGTAGTGAAAGCAGTGGCAGACATATTTTGAGGTGAGAGGGAAGTGGGAATTGGATGGATGGGTAAATTTTATTTCGGATGGGCTTGGTTCGGATGCAAGACGCTGAGTTCAAAATTCCTGATGGGCTCCGTTTATATATATAACAGTGAAACGTGGTTTTCCCAGGCCATTCTCGGCATGATGACCTCATGGGTTCAGTCGTAAGGAGGAGCCACTGTCAAGACCTGTTCCCGATATCCACTTCGGACCTCCGATTCAATATTCATTTTCTATTTTCTTCGGACTCCATTATGTTATTCATCTTTGATTTCGTTTACCGTCTTATGTTCTGTTCACATTCTATTTGTTATCGGACCTCCGATATTATATTCATTTCATATATTCATTCTTCATCTTCGGATCTCCGTTTTTCTTATCTCGCTTATCTTTTATTGATGCTAAGCATCGCTTATGATTTCACGTGTTTTATGTTCCACATGACTCTTACGTTATATTCTTATCAGCCTCCAATTTATGATTATCACCAGCCAACCACATTCATTTGTATCCTTTCTTTATCTGTTTCATCTCCGTATCCCTGACTATTTCCCCATTTATCTTCAGGCTCCATTTAGTATAAATAGCTCAATCTGTATTATGGTTCAGTAGTCAGAAATCAACTTCGCTACTTCTTTTCTGTTAACTCACATCTGCCATCTCTTCCTCGACTCTTATCATCCTCAGGCTCCGGATATATCAACTCAACTAGTCCAGTATTATCTTCGGCCTCCGATCTTATACTTGTCAAGAGCCTCATTCTGAAATAAGAACACCACATACGAATAATGGCGCAACACATAAGTTGAAGCCAAGTCCTTTCTGTTTATATCAACTGGACTCCGATTTACTCATTTGTTCTATTACCACCGGAGTTCGAAGTGACCTCCAGTAATCTGGACATAACAAGTATCTGCAGAATATCCCATTGATTGTGCTTCTGTTATCCAGATGAGATTGTTTGTGGCAATATCCAACTCCCAGAGAACTCTGATGCATATGCTGCAAATGGTACATTCCATATGAGTATTAATCAGATCATCAACCTATACACAGATGCCAAACAATCAAATTGTGGTGTCAGGGAGGAGTTGTGAGCATCAATACAAACTGTTAAGGCACTGCTTCCTATCGCAAAGCAAAAGGTGTGAGCACAATATTCTATTCACCACATCTTACTAATATATTATTTATCAAGACGGCTGCATATGTCAATGCTAAAACAGTCATTTGGATCCCTTCCAGAATCTACTTTGGCTTTTGGACCAGACATATTCAAGAGCTAAAGTTTCTCCAGACAAGAGTCGCTAAACAGAGGCCATCAAATGCTTGCAATCAAACACTCCTGAATATGTATCTTATTAAAACTATTGTCACCAACCCTCATGAAGATAGTTTTACAAGGTTTGTCTTACAAGATCTCAACTTCCAACCCAGTTCACAGTGCTTTAGTATCTTCTTTCTGGAGATGTATAAGTAACTGTGCTACATTCATGCTGGCCAATGGCCACAGAAAGGGATGTATTTTTCTAAACAATGGCCGCAAGTGTATTTGGCCACTAATAAATGTATTTACAAATATCCTAAAAAAACTGCTTTAAGCGGGAATTGAACCAATAATCTACACCAAATGGAGAGCAACCTTAACCACTACACCAAATGGCCGTTGTGAAAGGTGCCTAATAGAATCATAAGTAGAATACCAAAGTGAACTTAAATTATTGTTAAAGAGTATAATCTATTATGAGCATTTAAGAAATCCATCATAGCATTAATTAAACTAGATTATATTTTTATATTTTATTTATCAGGAGTAAGAAATATTTAAGGGCAATTAAATAGGATATTGTATGTATAGATATGTTAAATTATTCATAAGTTATAACAGCTTCTATGGTATAGTGGTAAACTGCTTGAAATTATTGAGTATTCCTGGTGTGTCCTGGGTTCAATTCTTGCTGTGTGCAAATTTTTATTTCATCGCAATGAATACATGGGGTGGATATATTACATAATCAATATTATGTCAGCATGGTGGGCAAATGCATCTGGATGTGGCCTGGTAATGGCCAGATACATTTATTATTTTGTGGCCATTGTCCACAATAAATGCATTTTTTTTGTGGCCCTTGCTTAGCATGGATGTATAATTGTTACTTATATAGGTGGTTTCTGACAACTCTCCATCGTCATACTCTTGCAGTCCATCAAATGGAGCAGGATGATGATTCTGTCATCCAACATGTCACCAGTACTCAAGAAAAATGTAAACAGCACCAAAAGGATATTGATGAAGATCCTAGAGGAACCCAGGAGTACCCCCTTGAAACCCATCCATCATGGCATGAGATTACAGACATTCTTTACACCAATCCTACTCTCATTGTCAATACTCATTCAAATCTCCAATTTTGGCAGTCTGGAAATGGTCATATTCATGATATAGTTATTCAACTCCTTTGCAAATGGATACATAACTATACCTGCACTATCAACCCCATTTTTTTAACAGAACCTCAGAATTATACACAACCAGAGAATTGACATGGCATTCTTAACTTTTGGACTGTCAACCAAATCCAGGATACATTCCATGCTCCAGCTTTCATTTGGAGAAAGATTCAAATCTTTCTTTCCTCCACTTGAAGCAGACTTTCTAACAAGTTCTGTATGGCACCTTCTTAAGGGGATAGGTTATCTTAAAGACTATCATACCTTTCTCAGCACTAAGTCTGAGCATGACATCCTTTGTTTTCAAGATGGTCTGAAAGCTGCATTTGAACTCCTTGAATGTCTCCCAGACAAAAAAAAACAGGTATCAATAGCCAGCCATGGAAGTATCATCCAGGGAAAGGAGGTCCCAGCTTCATTGTCAATGTTAAAGCTTACAAGATTCATGGTGTTGGCCTCCCAAAAATAACACCAATATACCTCGTCCAAGAGCCATAGCAATACATACAAGGATTGAAGCTCTTTTCCTTGCAGATAACCTCAATATCTCTCTCAATGATGCTGCTAAACACATCAAGGGTAATAACTGCCTAGCTCAAAAACAGGATAGACCTTCAGCAAAGCACAAGAATCTGTTATGTCCTGATTACTGGGTGTCACTTTGGACGCTGAAGATAATAGAACGAATGGGTAATTCGGAGTCCGGGTGATTATAGCTGAAAGGACTTGGCTTCAGCTTATGTGTTGCGCCCTTATCTGTATGCATTGTCCTTATTTCAGAATGATTGTCCCGACAGATGATAGATCAGAGTCTGATGGTTATTGTAACTGAACTCGGATTGATAACACTCGGGTCCCGAGGATAGAGGGTTATAAGAAGAGTTGGCAGATGGAGGCTGGAATGAGTTAACAGAATAATGAAGTGGATTTCTGACTACTGAACCATAATACAAATGGGGCTATTTATACTAAATTGAGCCCAAAGATAAATGGGGAAATAGTCAGGGATATGGAGATGAGACAGATAAAGAAATAGTACAAATGAATATAGTTGGTTGGTGATAATATAATTTGGAGTCCGATGGGAAAGTAATGTAATGGTCATGTGGAAACATAAACACATGAAATCATAAGCGATGCTTGGCATCGATGAGAATAAGCAAGATAAGGTAAAGTGGAGTCCGATGGAAGACAAGTGGTAAGAAATGATAAGGAGAGACGAAGTCTGAGAATGATATGCGAACGAATGAAATAATATAATAGATTTAGAACCAATGAAATCAAAGATGAATAATATAAATGGCTGAAGCGGATTCCAAGGAAAACATAATAAAATCAAAATAAAACAAAATCAGGATCAGGACTTGACAGAATCAAAGAAAACCACCACAAAAAATCCAAAGGAGCCAGGGGAGCAGTGCCAATGAAAATCAAGAAATACAACTAGAACATTTGGAAGAGGATAGTGAAGAGGTGAATGGAGATTCCATTCAGGAGCAGGAGCAGGATTACAGTGAAGAAGAGTCTGATTACCTAAACATTGAGAGTGATGATAGTGAAGATGTCTAGTTAGTATATTGTAATCAATTTACCCAATAATATCACTACAGTCTCTTTTCTTCATATCTGAAATTAACACTTTATACACCCACTATATCACTCCAAAGTACTATTCATATTCAATTAGTATTATATTGAAATTTGATAAGTATTAAACAAATACCACTCTTTCGTCTTCTCCTCTCAAGGCAATAAACTTGCGTATTTTATATATCAAGAACCGGTCCGCCGTTTTTCTTCTAACATGGCTCAATCTTCAGAGAATTAGCAGGGTTACAATATATAAAAAATTCAGCCCGAAATATGTGCTTTCAATTGTGTTATGTAACTCCCTCAGGCTATAGAATCTGTCACTCATTTACCTCATTTGAGCCTCAAAGCCATCCATCCAAGCATTAAGCTGTTCTGATGTCTCTGTGTTGATGTCTGGTAGAGATCATCTGTTGCTTTGTGGTTGATATAATGGAAGTAATCAACCACCCAACAACTTGATTCCAGCTATTCCAGCTTCTCTGAATTGACTGCCACATGTGTCATTATTTTGAAAGCTTTACCATAAGCAATAAAGCAGAACAGTTATCGTCTTTGGTGGACCAGATGAGATTCAAGAGCTCCATTAACTGTGTGGGACTTTCACTTCTGAAGAAAACATCCCAGGCAATTATATCGCTAATAATGTCGCTCCCTGAAGCTTCATTTTTTGTTAGAAAAAGGTAAGAAAATTGTGCTCATGAGTGTAGAAATGGAATCTTAACTTTACGGTAGATTCCAAGCTAAAACTGCACTGCTCTCATGTTGTTCGAAACTAAATGTTCAGTTTAGTAATTAGCGCACAAACAGGTGAGGGAAACAGCGTTCTACATTTTTATGACTAAAGAAGACAAGGGAATAGAGATAAGAAAAAGAACCGTGTCATGAAAGCCTTTTACGATTTCGACACTCAACACCTAGGATAATTCTTTGGAAGTAAAATAAATGTCATACTATTTACTGTTAGAAGAGTGGCAGTTGTCCAGCTTGCCCCATGCTCTCATAGGTGCTAATTCCAAGTACAAATCTCTTGTCTTACAGAGCCTCTGGATCAATGTCGTGATATGTTCCGGTAAAGTCGTTGGATTCTGAAATCTAGGGTTATGTAGGTTACACCTGCTCAGCCATTACAAAAGCATCAACAATATTTTTGCCCCTAAATAGGTTATCAATAAGACATTTGAAATGAGCAGTGCGTCCAATTTGGGATATGCCGTGGTGATTGCATTCACATGATACCTCTTCAGATCGTCTGCAATATACTCATCTTACCCCTTCATATCAGCTCTGCAGTCCTCGCTTCATGAATATTTCTTGGTAAATGTCCTTCAAATCCAATATTCCCAGCGAGTCTGAAATCAACTGGAGCTATCCTGATCATGGCCAGTCCGTAAAGTACCGGCTGAATCTACCGCCGTCTTGAGCGGCAATATAGCCGAGTTCGCCTGAGGCGCGAGGCTAGGGTGGTGCGCTAATTATTTCTAATCTTATCTCTTTCGGATTATGAGTTCAAATCCCGCTCTCTTCATTGCTTGCTAAGTTACATTGGCTTTTATCGACTAACCGAGGTTTGGCCATGCTGAAAGTTGCAGTGTTATAATAGGCATATACAGTACAAGTTTGGCACACGACCTGGAGTGAAATGATATTTGCCGAACTATCGGGCCAACGGAGCAAGTACACCCCTGACTGGCGAATCGTTGTCCAGTCAGTGCGCATCTGGCATGCTTTGTGGGTGTGATCCGCTGGTTTGACCGCTTTAGTTTGATCTATCAGCCGGCGCTTCGTTTGTCCTGCCCGTGCTCCGTAAGAAAAATCTTCTCACTCTCTCGGAATCAGGCTGACTTTTGTATTCCTCTAGCATGTCTCATCATAAGGTATGTGAGAGCTAAAATAGCATCATTTTTAAAGGCAATTTCTTCACCTCAGTCGGTTGTCAGGTTTCAAGGAGCGAACACGTTCTCTAGGAGACAGTACTTTTGGACTTGCAAAACAGACTTGTGCCTGCCAAAAATGGACTTGTGTGGACTTGCGCGGACTTTTGGCAGGGCAAGTCCAAGTCCCACAAGTCTCTCAGCAGACTTGTGACAGACTTGCAATAGACTTGTCTTCTTGCTGTAACTGACTTGCATGGGACTTGCAGCTTTGGGAAGGGACTTGTCTCAGACTT
>KN837181.1:50391-62633 GCA_000827215.1 Sphaerobolus stellatus SS14
TTTGAGTAATAGACACCAGGTAGAGAGAGACTTGCTAAAGTTATCTTCATCATTATCTTAGCTTAGATGTTGTTAGAAGACCTGGTATACATTGATGCAATCTAGTATAAACAAACTGGCAGATGCAAGTCCATTTCACCCACAAGTCCAATCAGCCAAGTCCGGCAAGTCCCTCCTGCCAAATTTGGCAGGCACAAGTCCACGCAAGTCCAACAAGTCTAATTCCCAAGTCTCATTATATTTCCTCGTTCTCTAGTTGTAACCCTCACATCACGCGACTTCCTAGCGCGCTATGAGAACAAAGGCACACCATTGTTGCGCCATGTTTGGCATACAAGAAACCTTGTTTAATCTTGTTTTTACCATGGTATCCTGGAAGACAGGGTCAATGGCCGGTCGAGTGCTGAACTTCTAGGCATATGCCACGATATTCCTTGTGTCCTTAGAAGGCCGGTAACCTCTCGTTCTCCGTTATTATCCTGGCATTATGTATGTTTTGCACATTGACAATTTCATATACTCAGGACAGAAGCTTTTTTATACCTCTACATGCCGAGTGCTTTGTCAAGTCGAAATAAGGCGCCATCCATAGTAAGAACCTTCCGGTGTCCGCACCGAAGTTGATCCTTACAATTTTGAGTCAGAAATCGTGTATAATTCTTGGACTGATGGTTTTCCTCTGGTTGACGTATATCAGAATTACTCTTGAAAATAACGAAGGCTTTGTGTTATTAACCTCTTTAGTGAGTCACCGTTATTTAATCTTACCTTTATAATTGCTGACAATGAGCAATTTGGACGTCATTCTACTTTGAACAAAACCTAACTGATCAAGGGGTATGAAGATTCCAACTTTAGGGAGAATTAGTCTGGACAATAAGTATCTCTCTTGGCCAATGGTGAACTGCTCATTATCCTTACTTCGATAGAGGCCGTGAATCTATTTTCAAAGTCCCCTTGTAGTAGTATTGCTTTCCGGCACATGACACTTACTTCGATAGAGGCCGTGAATCCATTTGCAAAGTCCCCCTGTACTAGTATTGCTTTCCGGCACATGACACTAAACCGCTCGAACAAAATGGTATATAAGGTCCTATGCCCCCCTCATCCAACAGCAGACGTACACTCACCGTCAAGATGAAGTTGGCCTGTGCCTCTAAGCTCTTTCCCCTCCTGACTGCGTTGTTTCATCTCACAGCTGCTGGTCCATCAACTGGCAGTAATGAGATGTCAAAGCCTCGCCGCACATCCTCTCTTCTAATTAGTATGTGGAGTACTTACATCATCTTTGACACGATTTGATTAATTTATTTTAATTCTAGGTTCACCTGGAATTCCTGACCTCCCTGAGGCGTCTGCTGCACGAGCTGCTGCAGCCTCAGCGTCACTCAATCTTGATAATATTCAGGGTGACGCTATGTTAGTACGAGTTCATTTTCGAATTTATTCATGCACTAACGCATATCTGTTATTCAGCGTAGGAATGAAGAAAGACAAGGAATTGTTTTTCTTCTTCGTCATCAATGATGCAACAACTTTCAAGAACAAACTCCAAAGTGACATCCACAGTCTCGTCACCTCTGCCAACCAGCTTCTCACCGTCGCTACTCAACCAATCACCGCTGTCAATTTGGCATTCTCCAAGCCGGGCCTCGATACGCTCGGGATTACAGACAATTTGGGTGACATCCTTTTCAACGCAGGCCAAGAGGATACTGCTCTTGCCATAGGTGATGACGTCAACAACTGGGTTTCAGCGTTCAGGAATAAAGGCGTGCATGGATTATTCATCTTATTATCGGACACGGAAGCGAACATTGATTCTGAACTTGCCAACATCCAGTCGATCTTAGGAGGCTCCATTACAGAGGTTCACCGTTTGGCTGGTGCAGCGCGACCTGGTGACCAGGAAGGCCATGAACGTAGGCAAACAAATGTTCACAAGTTATCTAGTACCTGATTCATATTTATCTTTTTATTAGACTTCGGCTTCGTTGACGGCATCAGTCAACCGGCTCTCGACGGGTTTAATATTGCCAAGCCAGGTCAGATTTCAATCCCTCCAGGAATTATCATCCTCGGCGCCGATGGAGACAATTCAACCAACTTCCCTCTGGTTTCTAGTCGACCTGCCTGGGCGAAAGATGGCTCATTCCTCGCGTTCCGTCAACTTCAGCAACTGGTTCCGGAATTCGATCTGTTCTTAGCAAATAACCCTCTTAATGTTCCCGGACTCACCGCTGAGGAGGGATCAGAACTTCTTGGCGCACGTATGGTTGGTCGTTGGAAGAGTGTAAGTCTTGTTCCATTATTTATCTCAGTCATAGCTAATTATAGGGGATATTAGGGTGCCCCGATCGACCTGTCACCCCTCCATGACGATCCCGACCTCGGGAAAAACACCTCAAGGAACAACTTCTTCACTTTCGAGCACAACGGTTTTAACTTCACATCAGATCAAACACACTGCCCTTTCTCCGCCCATATCAGGAAGGCAAATCCTCGAGCTGATTTTCCTAACGCAACAGTCATTATCCCCAACCATATCATTCGATCTGGGATACCCTATGGACCAGAAGGTGCGCGACTGGGAGGATTGTGTGGAAGCAATGTTAAAATTTGTTTTTCATAGTGACCGCTGCAGAAGCTGCATCTGGTATAACGAGTATAGAGCGTGGTCTAGCTTTCGGTACGAATCCTACCTGATATTAATACCGTCTTACCTAACACCTCTTTTTTCAGTGTCATACCAAACCGATATTGACAGCGGATTCTTTTTCATCCAAGCCAATTGGCTCAATCAGCCCGAGTACGTCTCTCATCCTGGTTCTCATTTTCCTAAATATCCTCATTTATAATCTCCGTTTCACAGCTTCGTATTCGGAAAGAGCGACCCCACTCCTGGTTGGGACCCCCTCCTCGGTCAAGTCACCGAGACTCAAACTGGCCCCAAATTCGCTTCCGGCCTGGACCCCGCGGATCCCAACCGCGATTTTACTCTTCCTGACTTTATTGTGTCCCGTGGTGGAGAGTATTTCTTCTCTCCGCCGTTGTCTGCTATTGCTGCTGGGATGAATGTTTAAGTCATTATTTTGGGTCCACAGTATAGGGTATTATAATATTATCTTGTTGTTAATGTTAAATATTGGATTGCTTTGGCATTATGGTTTTAAAACAAGATTTTTGTTTCATGGACGATGCGACAACTATTGATTGTCTAAGGTTAGGTATGATTAGGTAACACATGTGCGGGTCGTGGGAGAATGAATCCCAAGCATAAGTATAACGGTTGCTACAATATTTGGAAATGTTGTTCTTTAGGCTATCCACACTTCCCAAATGCTCCTTCATGCGTGCTTACCGGCTTATCCTCTGTTGGTAAGGATATATCTTTCTATCTGCTTTCTGCTGACTTCTGTGGACAAAACAACATCACTACAGCTCACCAGAACAGTTCCACAAGATTCTGAAGCTGTGGCTATGTGCAAGCATGCCATAGATTCTGAAGAAGGCACAGAAGAGCCTCCCAAGAAGAGGCTGAAGGCTGTAAATCAAGGAAGCCATAGTAAGTATTATATCTGCATTCTAGACTTAAAACTAATGATCTGTGGAGTCTCGTTTATTACCAATGACAAGGACCGTACAGATGCCTACTCAAAGTGCACCAAAACAATACTTTCGAGGGTATTATATCCTTTTATTTTCTGTTTGGCTAGGAGTATCTTACTTTATCTTATAGCTTAAAGAACCTTCTGATGCAACAGGCGCATATGCATTTTTTCTTACGGCTCAGTGAGTATTCCAGTGCTATTATTTCATATGGACATGCTTCTGACCATTTCTGATAGCCCTTAGACCCTTGCACGTGGTAAAACAAAATATTTTGTATCTGATAATCCTCAGATTGATGATGATACCACTGAATCTCTGGAAATGAAACTTGGTGAGGTAGGTATTATTTTTGTTCGAGTGTGGGATGCCATACAGTCAGGGGCACTTCAGCACATTGCAGGACATCAGGAGAGTGCTATAGTGGCATAAAGGCAAGAGAGGAGGAGAGAAAGGAAAGAGAAAGGGCTGAAAGCCATTGATGGAGGAGCAGGAGCACTGCAAGGAGCTTGAACGGCGGCTACGACAACGAGAGGCTTCGCAAACTAATATTTCTGTATAAATTCCATGCAATTACATATCTTTGTATAATTTCCATTTATTTACTTTTTTGATAATAATTTAGCGGTTCTACAACGGTTCATGATATCGAGATAGGTCTTGATGAAAATAATGGCATGTCACTGAGTCTTGTAACTCATGCTTTTACGAATTTTTGAAGCACCAGAGTTGCCCACTTCAGCTGCACTTGTATTGATCAGCTGGATTTGAGGAGGATGCTGCAATATAAAGCTTACATGAGATGCTTTGCTGCATTTGGTGTGGTCAGATGCATGAAATTCATTCACCACGAAATGTGTATTTCCAAAAAAGCTGGGCTCACGAACAATGCTGTACGGAGCTAGCTGACAAGCAAAATCATAAACAATAATTTTGGGAGCTTTAGGCCAATGACAAAATATAGCTGAGAAGACATCATTTCGTCCCTCAGCACGGGGCATGACATAAAATTCAAGGCTGATTGAATGGGTACACCAGAGAATCATTAATCCTCCATTGAGTTTGGCTTTCTTATAATCATTATAATACTTGCCACACTCTGTATCCTCCTTGGAAATTTGTGCCTCAGTGAAACCATCATCAGGTATTCCAGGATATGAGGGTCGAATGTGGATTGGTGGTCCCCCATACCAGCATCCTGTACTTCTCCAATCCTAGTTCTTCTCCAATTAATTGGCTAGAATTTTAAGTGGTTTGTGGACTGAAAGCAAACCATATATTTCTATTGCTCATTTAAAAAGCCAGTCTGCAACCTTCAGGAGGATTAGCAGAATTGCTTCTTTGGAATAAGCAACTAGAACATTTCCAAGAGCTGGACACCAGAGTGGGAGGTGTGGAGCAGCAATCTTGGTCTCAGAAAATTGCTCTAATTGAGGAATTGCTGACAATGGCACCAGCTGAAATATAACTAAAATATAATATCCTCTGCTGCAATCTTTGGCACCCAGTTTGAGCAGATTGAAATTATGCTTGTAACATTGCACACATACCTAACGAAGAAATTCCCTGACTGGAATAACCTTCTTGGTATCATATAGCTTTATTATAAAATTCGCAGAATTCGATTATGACTGGCAACTGTTGTTGCTGACCCACATTCCGTTAATAACATGTGGTGGAACCTTCATAGCTGTTAAATCCCATATCAACTTGTGTAGGGGTCCACTGCATATTGCAGAGCGGAAAAACTTCAAGTTAACACTGGAATATATCGGGCTATCAGTTGTTGTCATGCTTGGTGGGTATAACCCTGCTTTCTGTTTCGTGACTGAATACCCGATACTGACACCATCAGCAATAACAATCTCAGATGTGGTCCACAAACAGGGCACCTCATTTCGGATTCAAGTTTTTGAAGATCTATGAAGGAAAACCAAACACAAGTGAAAGTTTCTGTAGAACGGAATGGAACTGGGGAATCCAAGGAAAGGTATAAGCGGCAGATGGCAGTTACAAAAGCACTGAGGGGGTTTTCAGCTGTTGTGAAAACATTGGTGTATTGATTGAGAAGTTCATGTGTGAATCCAAATAGATTATTCCTGTTAAATATTCCGTAATTTCCAAGATCCGGCCTATAAACCCTCATTCGGTGGTTACTATTGAGGTGGATCAACACATCCTCGGTGAGGCAACACTCCCAGTAGATATTCTTCTCTTCTTCCCAGTCATCGAGAGTTCTATTTATTGAGATATATCCAGATGATAATGGAACTGAAATTTGGAAGTCACTATCCATGTCCATTTCCATGGAGAATGAGGTGCCCCCGGGGTTGCCATCATCGACATTATTGGGTAGATTTTCTAATACTTCCAGTGGACTACCATCTTGAAGGATCTTCTTGAGACTTTTTGTTGTTTCTTACTTTGTTGAAATTGATCTGAATTATTTTTTCGAGTTTTTGAAGAGGTTTGAACGGTTTTTCCATCCCGAACAGTCAGAATCATGGGCACCTTTTGCAGTTGTTCAACCACAGATATATTGAACTGCAAAGGTACATTATCCACTCTACGTGGCTGAGAAACTTGCTCTGCAACAGGAAGAGCAAATGACAGGCTTTTATTTCCTCTTTTTCGATGATTTTTAGGGCTGTCGCTCATTTTTAGAGGTGTGGGAATAGGAAGGAAGTACAAGAATGGACAGTATAGGATGCTGGTTTCCGAACTCGGTGGTTTCTCACGTCTTGCCCACGCATTTTATAACCTCCTATATTTCATTGTCCGATGCCTCATATGATACCTATCTTCCACAGAAGATTGATAGTGATGGGAGGTGTGAGGAATGATGCTAGAGACTGTGCAGGAGTTTGCATGTTCAGATTGTGACTGTGGGAATGTTCAGACATAACCCAAAACAAATCATGGGACAATCCAGCATAAAAACAGGTGTCAATATCAAAGGACGGTTTCACCATCAGTTGTGCCTCCTTCTGGAACCGTAATACCTGTCTGCAGCCTTACACCCAAGAGACCCTCTTGGTTCTAAGTGGCCCAGTGCAAAATCAAACCCATTCTTGTTTCATTGTTGAAATCTCAGTAAATAAAATCATATTATAAAGCTATGTACAGAATAAACACAAATAGTGTGCTGTGCATAATGACATCAAGGAGATAATTCTCACCCATCAAACACACAGAAGAGCCTGTGTAAGCTCCTAAGAGCATAAGAAGTCTTGGAGGGCAGCAGTGTTGTGTAAATATGTAAATAACAAGTGCAAAATGATGGCCTCCACCAAATATGAAGTTCGATTTTTTTAGCAGCAGCTGGAAATGAGAGAACACATAGAACATACCTGGTGATACCCTTTATGCAACAGACACTTCCAGCAACAATACATCATTCAGTGCTATCATTTGATTAACAATAAACAGAGCATCACCCAGTACCTAGCAAGTTAGATAAATAATTTACCTGCTAATCAGTTCTTAGTGAAAGAGGGAACATAAAGACATACCTCACGAAACTCTTTGCACACTTGGCACCCTAACCCTATTATTATGTGAGGCAGGTACCCACCTCGCACCGTATGGTAATGTGCACCTAAGAAAGCGGCCGGCGCAAAGTGAGTTAGACGCCCATTTTCATACATTTTCCGCAAAATGTAGGGGTGCGCCGGGCGCCTAATCGGCAATGCACGCTTACTCGACGCAAAAAAAAAAAAAAAATTGGTGAAAAAACATCTATATACTTTGACTACCCCCTCCGGGTTAGAGTTAGGGAGTTCTATGGTTAGCTAATCCTAAAGATTATATATTTGTAGCTAGTGAGACTCGGTTCATGGGAATTGCGAATGGGGGGATGGCTCTTGGCACTGAGGAAGATGGGGGGGGGGTTGCTACCATATGCTTAGCGATGCCGGACTCTACACATCTGTGTAGAGTCCCAAGAACGTCTTTGGCATTGGTTCGGCTATTTGTCTGATGTGACTCTACACATCTGTGTAGAGTCGCAGGTCACAGGAATGCCTTTGGTATTGGACAATAATAACATGCTTAAAATATTGAAAGCCAAAGCGTTCGAAGTCGTAGCTTTCTTGATTCCATTGCGTCGGGTGGTTTGCTTTTTAGAATTTGGATGGCCATTATTTCCAACAATGTGTCGCTTGAGGAGACTATTTCGACTAAGCCTGACACCTCCTTTTCGGCCACGCTTCTCACTGAAACAAACACCAGGTATACGGTGCTTTGACTTCGCCCGATATGCAAAAAGTGGTCTGGAAATCAGTGGTCGTCCTCCTTTCCAATGTCGGCGAGCTACATTTCATCGCCTAATGAGCATCCAAGCACTCGGTGCATTGGAAAGAAGAGGATAATCATGGGGTAGGAGGTATCCGGACGAAGTGGCGAGCAATTTTGACTCCGGGTGGCAAGAGGCAAAGACGAAGGTGGCGTGCGTCACTGACATTCCTAACGGTTGCCTTATTCAAAGCACAGATGCGTCGCAGCTATTGCTAACTTGATATAGGATTCCAGCAGTGTGATTCTTGATGAATAAGGCTTGCGTCGTAGAATATGACGCATTGTTCTGACATGGTCGCTGCGTCCGTAGGCAAGCTTGCGGGTCTCTCCCAGTATGCCAAGGCATTGAAGGCGATCACAAACTGCGTCAATGTCGCAAAAATCCCAAAAACATTATAATGCCTGTCAACCTGACAGCGCATTATAATGCCTTTATCAGGTCTTTATCAGATGTGTCCCGAACTTTGTCAGGCATTGTAATATTAGTCGAGAACATTATCAGACATTATCAGACAAGGTTAGATAGCCTATAATATCATGGCTGTTATGACTATATATCCTTTCCTCCATCCATAAATTAGTGTAAACAAAGATTTATTGACTTAATTATTTAAGAAAAAGCGTAAAAAAGCGTCACTATCTACCAAATCATTCAGATAATATGTTCCATCCTCTTTCTCAAATGTCGGAATCATGTGGCAGCCCCGGATAAGATACTTCAGAAGAACAAATTCGTAAGTCTTCTCCTCTAAAACCCTACAACCTTCCCGTTTTGTCCTTGGCCGCCATCGGGAATTTTTGAGGATGCGAACAAGAGCAACATCACATTGTCTGTTTGATGAATCTTCACAGGTGAAGATAAATTCCAGACGTGCGGAGGTTATGGGGTTTGTATTAACGACCATGCAATCATAGCGTGGCCTGTTGCGAAAACTTGGATTACAGCGAAGAATATCAATCTTCTCTCTCCAGTCTTCCATTGACATATATGTCAGATACAAGCATTGGTAAGGGGTTATCTGTAATAGGAATCCTGAAATTTAAAACCATCTTCTAAAATGTATAATGACTTACAGTGAGAAATCCGCTCGGGCGGCTCTCCTCATCCAATTCATTTCCGAGAAATTCCTGCAACCTTCTTCCGAAAGAACGATATGCTCTTAGGTTCCCCTTGGTATTCTCAAGAATATCTATAGAAAGTCTTTTTAATGGAGAGCCGAGAGCATAATTTCCCTGCGAAATGACAGGCTTAGGTGGTGGCTCACAGCCATCCGTTAAGTCTTCTACACTCATAGCTCTACTTATTTCAGTATCATAGATATCGACAAACATGCGGATTCGTGCGATTGCCTCCTGATTTTCGTCGATCCGAGTAATCTATATTCTATATCAAACAGGTACTTCCGAGCAAAAATAATTATTGTCATACCTGTGGCCCAGTATCCTTGAAGTTGGTTTGTTTATATGCCTGCTGCACTTCCTGCTGAAATCCCTCTCCAGGACGGGTACTATAATTCTCTGTACATCCTTTATTTTCGACATCTTCTGGGAGATGTATTAAGTTGTGATGTTTCGGATAGTTGAACGTCTTCCCATGGTCCTTAGTGACTTTCTAAATAGACGTCAGACTGCTTGCAATAAAGGACACAATGACTGTCACCTTGCACCATTTCTCATATTTTATGAGAAATTTCTTATAAGCATCAATCTGGTCACTCGTAACCACTCGAAGACCTGCTATTGATCGCAGAATTGTGCAGACACGAATGCAATGTACAAGCGAGGCATTGCTGGGGAGAAGCTGTACGATACAGGGAATGACACACTATATTGTGTATTAAAAGACAAATAGTTCAATTGAAAAAAGTGACACACCTTTAGAATGTCCCGAAAACTGTTTCCGTCTGCAAAATCCATTTCTGCGACTGAATGGAAATGTTTTAATCCACGCCAACGAGGTATCCGGCGCATACTTGTCAAGGAATACAAATTAGCCTAATAGAACGTCAGAAAATGGGGTGAAACACATGCATTCGTGATATCCTGTCTTTAACGGGCTTAAGAACCTCAAGAACTAAAGGCCAAAGGTGTTTACCCCATTCTCCAGCATCGAAAGCATGGAGAAGATCATAGGAATATGCATCGTATGGACTAGAGTTGTTTATTTTCCAGAAGGCGTTCTAAAATAAATAATATATTATCTGCTTAAATATTCGAACCTTTGAGCTTACCTTGACGAAATGCAACCCAGCATCCAGAAGAAAACTCATTCTTGATGAATACCCCACATCCTTGACCTTTCGAAAAATATCCATCATATCCTCTTGTGTTCTCGGAGTGAAGTTTTGTGAAAGCATGCAGAGGGACATCTTTTCTGCTAAGCATTTGGGACAAGGATGCTTAGCCTGTGCACCTCGTGTTCCGCATGTAGAACAACCCTCTTCACCGTCAACAGAATGTATTAAGAAACCTGGATAAAGGACTCTTCGAATTTTATCACCGCATGTCAGGGTATCTCCATGATGCGATCACTTTCGAATAGATCTGAAAATAACATGGATAACTTTATGGTAGACCTCTCTCTTAAACTGTGCAATCTCCACAGAGGTAGGAGTATCATCTTCACTCTCTATGCTGTCATTCGGATTTCCAACCTACCGCATATGTACCATAAGTATAATTCAGGATAGATGCAAGATGCTAGAAACTTACGATTGGCATCAACCCAATGAAGACCCCTCCACCGTTTCCAGATGCATTTCTAATTTCTGAGGGCAAAAATGCGGCTCGAAGAACGATTGGGTGCATTTTTGTAGTACTCGATACCTTCCCTTTATCTAACCATAGATGCAATGGAAGAAAACAGTGAGGAAGACCATGTTCGTGAGGGAGACGATCCTATACCTTCGAGGTTAATAATTGTGTTCTAAATATTCATTAGACTAACAGTTACCTGGATTTACCACCATCGTTTCCCAGTATTAACCTCATCATAAATTCTCGTTATCTTGCTACCATTATGAAGAAACTTCTCAACTGGATACCACATGATTGAATTTGATAATGTGGGATCTGTAACGAGATCGACAAGCCACTCCCATGGATCTCGGTATTTGAAGTGGAAAGTATATGATTTCCCTTGAAATTCATGAGTAACTTCGCCATCTTTAAACTGTATTAATTACATCAGTGATAATTGAAACTCTATGAACACATGCAACTCACCTGTGTGACGAAATTTCTTGCAGATTCCAAGGATTCTTTCAGGTCGTTGCTGTCCAGGATTGTGAGCCGAGAATTACTTGCCCATCGTCCATTAACTCCATCCAGAATTTTCTGTGTACAGTGACTATTGAAGCCTTCGACGACTGCCATCTCAGCAAATTCGAAATCTTCTCTGGTTCGAAAAGGAGCCCATGGTTTGCCTTTTACAGGCGTCTGATAGTGATACACAAGTTGAGCTGCACCAGTCGTTCTTTGACCATTATCCACTTGACCAGTGATAGGAATAATGGATGAGGTATGACTGCCACTATGTGGATGATGAATAACTTCGATATAGAGTGAATTTGGTGATATATTATTCTGCATTGACTGCGATGAATGGTCTTCTTCCTCAGATTCAACTTCGGAATGAATTGTAACTCCTTTGGCAAATAAAAAGTCAGCCAGAATAAATAACAAAAAATCCACTATTACAGACCTCAATTTATCTGTCTTGAGGACACTTTTGGGGAAGACTCAGAACTTGAAGCTGTTTCGTCTGCTAGTACTGGCTCGAGTGGCAAAGCTAATGTTGCAATAATTTAAGGCAAAGTGATATATAGAATATGAATAAGAATACTTACCAGTATCTTGTGTTATATCATTTTCTCTTAGAGCCTTGTGCTTTCTTCTGCATGCTGCTGTATGGTTATGAAATCCACGGAAACTTCTCGCAGAGCGGCACCACCCACACCAACGCTCTTGGTCATTAAGCTGAGTGGAATTTGGTTTCTTGTGATACATCACAAGAAACCAGAGAGCTATAAGTAATGGGTTCTTGAATCCAGCGATGATGTATCTGCAATGTGCACAGCAGCCCTTCAAGCACACCAACGTCGCACACTGCAGTATTGATCATGTGGACAGGCGCCACCGATGACATCATCATTCAAATTCGATTCGACCAAGATCACAACCACCACGAACCACTCATACTCATCCGTTGATTAGTCAAACATTTGCAATTTGAAATGGGACTGTAAGACTGATATCTGCCGCAGGCGCAGACAGAGTATCTGAATGAGAGGGAGGGTAAACTTCTCTAATTGTTCTTCTACGTAGATACAGAATAT
>KN837181.1:63458-107087 GCA_000827215.1 Sphaerobolus stellatus SS14
ACAAAGGTAGAACAAAGGAGGACTGTCAAAGTACGATGTGATCTAAAAATAGATACGCTGCGGAATCACCGTGTAGGGAGTGTAACTCCCTTACAGGACACACACACAAGGAACAGCCTACTCTAGAAGAATCCGATGCAGAGAGCAGCAAATCTGATTCATCGACTGTCTCGTTCCATTCAGACATGTCTGTCGAGGCTCTCATAAAGGTCTGCCTAACTGTGCTGCTGCATTTTTCGAGTTCTCACTTCACTTGTATTTACAGCATGGAAGGAAAGCTCAACATAAGATAAATCTGCAAAAGCAAGGCAAAGCCCATTATCAGAAGAAGTTAGCTGACAAGACAAACTCCGAAGCTCAAAAGTCAAGCTTTGGAAAGAAGCGAAGCCTCGGGAACTCTGACAATCTCAACGAGTCCACACGAGAAGCTATCCACTTAGCTGCAGGTAAATTTACCTATATGAATATGTTGTGGTTGCGACACCCCGAACAGCTAGCAGACCTTTCGTTGGATATGAACTATGATCCAATGAGACGCTATGACTCTGTGGACGCGAAGTTACAAGGACAGCTACAAGACCTCCGGGATATTATTCCAAGAAAGTTTCACAAAGAGTTTGAGAATCATATGTTTTGGAAAGAGGTATGTATCGGTGTTTTCCTAAAGAACGTTCACTAAGTTACTGCAGTTCAAGAAACAGATGCAGCAGCAGTGCTCAAACGGAATCTCTCAAATTAGACTTTATGCAGGACCAGCAATATTTGACTGCAAAGCATCGGACTTGGCTACTGTCACCGGAAGGATGAGATTTAAGGAAGAAATTGGTTTCGTTGAAGAGGCTGATGGTACTACCAGATACAAAGCTCTTTGTCCAATTCTTTACAAGGAATATGAAGGACGACATGATAAGACGAAGATATTCCTTAACCCTGCTCTATTCCAAGTATGTACTTTCTTCCTATTTATTATTGAATTAATTCCTCTGAAGGTTTATACCGCTCTTGTCCGTGGTTCGGCTGCTGTAAAGGGGAAGGGGGAAACAGTTGGTAGGCCACCTCTGGATGATACATGGGGCTTGAAATCGACTGGAATAACTCCCGGCGCCATCGCAGCCAGCACCATATATGTGCGTAATTTATTTATTTATTATTTAGTCATTTTCTGGCTGGCTAATTTAGATTTAGGCACAACATGTATTATCTGCTGATAACCAACTCCAACCCATTGGCGCCTCCACAAATATTCCTTATCAAGACGACATGGAATATTACCTGAAATATTTAAATAAGGGTTTGTTGACAGAAGACCACCACGTCCTAGCAATTTTCCAGGCTTGGAACGACCATTTCTACCCAAATAGCAAGAGTACCATTGTCCATGCATCAGCGCCTGCTCTTGAGCAAGAGAACGAAGATGCACTTAATGAAATTGGAGTGCAAAGTGAGGGGGAAGAGCCCGAAGTGAACAAGGGTGTAAGTCTTCAATTATTAATTTTAATGTTGCTAATCATATTATTAGAGTGGCATTATAAGCCGCAAAACCACACCTACACTGCAAAATACTCGAAAAAGAAACTACACTCACGATTCAAGCTCCTCACTGTCTGATGAGTCAGATTCAGAGACTCAACCTCAAACTCAAGGTCCCAAAATAAGGAGCAAAAATGCAGTGACCTCTTCAACAAAAAAAAAACAGGAAAGCCAACAGCCGGAAGCGAATTCTCAGTGAAGATGAGAATGGGGATCAAGAGAATGACACTGAATCTATCAAGCAGAATAAACGGCGAAAGCATTAATTATTATGTGCTTGTAATTACTTGTATTATAGGTTGCACATTTAATAATTTCGATATTATATTGTGAGATATTAAGAATTTTACAAATTATTCAATGAAGATCAAGGCATTGTCCATTTGAAGCTCCAATGCTGCGCTATTTCCATTCACATATTCCCTCGCAAAATCTTCCCCAAAATTCTCCATAACAAGTTGCTCCTGAATATAATCCTCCTGTCGAAGCCGTTCATAATGGGCAGCCCTCAGAATTTGAGCCTGCGCAAGGATGGTTTTGAAGCGATGCATCTGGCCCAGTACAAAGCTAGTAACACTTGCATAGTCACGTCGAGCAAGGGCAATCTTCAGAGCATTGTTCGCAGCTTCACTTTGGATGACATGGCGTAAGGCTTCTTGGCTGACGGGATCCATCATAACGGAAAGTTCTTCATCCGAAAGGTCATTCAACGAGCCGGATGGGTAGCGGTGAGTAGTTGCGAGAGTGTGGGCTCTAACATCGAGTGACTGAGTGATCGGAAATTGAGATGGCTGCAATGGATATTGGGGAGGAATGGAGAGCCATTCTCGTGTCTTCTCGGCGATGATTGCATTCTCAAGGTCAATTGAGTCACGTTCCACTTTCTATAATATGATTAGCTCAATTAAAAAGGCAGAGAAAAATAATGCTACTATAATGCAAGCGGAGAGGGGTGGTGCCAAGGGAATATAATGGACTTCCTCGTATGCTTGTTTAACAGTGTCACTACAAAGCAATAAGCCTCTCTATAAACACATGCATATTACAGAGACATACTGAACTGAAGCAAATTGTGTTGCTTGAGATTGATTAGTGGTATTGTGAGTCAACATGATTGTTAAATGTTTGTAGAATTTAGTTGAACATGCCAACCGTACTTATAGCCAAGCATAGTTACGTAGTATGCATGTAGTGCTGTGGAGCATCTGGTTGAACTGAGATGAAAGGCGTAGTCAAAGAATAATTGGTGACATAATTGCTGCGGCAACGTTAAACTACTTCTCTGCTCCATCCATGCCATACTCACCTATTCCTCCCCTCCATACTATGTCGCACCAAAGCCCCGAAGAAATTTCCGACATCTCGAGCATGAAAGCACCAGGCTCAGAGTCAAGCATCACGGAGCCTCATTCTCCTTTCCCTGAGCTCCAGAATGGACAGGAAATTGGAGCTCAACTTCTTTCATTTACGCAAGGGCTAGAAAAACTCTCCACTTCCAAAATCCCCAGTCTCGGCGCAAATTCAGCACAGCAGTCCGATTCATCGAGCTCTTTCCAGCTACCACCCTCCCCGAAGCAACGTTCTATTGCCCGCTGGCGTGACGAGAGTTTGGCAGCTCAAGTGCGTCTTTGAAACATTCATATTTCATGTTCTTGAGCTAATAAATCATTGTCCAGTATGGAGAAACCAGCCCTTTACGGGATCTGAAGAACGAATACGGAAAATCTAAACGAGTCCATGAATCAGACGAATATTCCGACAAAGAGAACTCACCCTATCGTGCCCAGAAGCGGCAGCGCACTAGTGAACTTCAGGACCCGGTTAAAGTGGAGAGGCGTGTTGTAGTGTTGGAAAGGACCACCTTTGAGAAAGAAGTTATCAAATGTTTGCTTAGCATAGACTCGAATCTCAAGAAGCTCGTTAATGAATAATTTTGTCTGCTTACCTCCTATCGACTATTCAGTAGTTTAGAGACTTAATTGTACTATTATTCAGTTGAAAGAAATTAGCAGGGATTCGTTATCTCAAACTACTCAATATCATGCTTTTAGGACATACCATTAATGAGTAATGAAGTTGTCGAGCAATAGCCGACTAACTTTGGAGCCCGCGCGCTAATGGCCGGTTAAAACACGACGCAGCCCCACAGCTCCACAAGTCTTCCTCTCTCCTTGACTACCACCTCCTCTCCTCAAAGTCGTCGTTCTCCTCACTATATGTTGGATTTTTTTACACAATACGTGAGTCTTAGCAGGTCTCAATGTCGCTTGTACTGATACAGGATTCCGAGTCCGAGTCATGTCTAAGAAGTACCAGACGGAACGTACCCCAGTTAGTCGTTGGCTCTTCCTCGTGTTGGTGACTTGATAGGTATGTTGTACTCTCGGTGAGGACACAGTAGCTCACTTACTTTTACTCTATTCCTAGATTCTTGTCGAGTAACTGGCTTTCATTGGCTTGGAAGATTGGAATAGCGCACGGGGGGCAACGGTACTTCGTTTATGAAGTTGGCTGGCATTGATAAGACTTAGGATGCTTTAGTGAGTGGTATTTACGTTTAATCGAACATGTGCTAACATTATTTTGAAGGCTTGAAGTCTTTCTCCTTTTCCCTTAAGTTGTTACGACAGGACAGGACCCTTCCCCAACACTTGTGACCGGTATCGCCACCCATATGCTCAAGTAACATTTATTTTATATATCTGCATGTACATAGTATATATGAATACAACGTTGATTTATTCTACATCATATGGTGTTATTGAACAGGATAGAATATTACAGGAGAAGATCAAGAACCGGCCTGTGTGTTAAAGCTTTACCATACAAACTAAGCTATTCAGGTAGCCATGCGTTGGATATCAATTTTTATTCATTATCGCACTTTATAAGGTCGTCAGAAGACAAGGGATGAATACGAATTTTCAGTCGTTGTCACTCATTACTATGGATTAAAATGTCGCCAGACTTTCATGCATGATAAAGCATTATAAAGATACTTTAAGTCATAAACCTGATAAAAGATTATAAAGTCAGCTCGGTCTGGCAATATGATAATGTATATTCATGCATGACTTGGCATTTTGGATTTTTGCGACAAAATGTTCGTGAAAGGGGATCAGAGGATAAACCTCGCAATTTCCAATCTCGAAACTCATTCTCTGTCGCTGCTTCATGTTACAATCCTAGTTCTCATCTATTCACACTCCCCGTCATTTTAATCTCCTGACATCTCAGCCGGAATGAATCCTTCAAACAGGAAGAGTTTAGAGCCAGCTATATTCATCGATGGATTTGTAGAACCATGATGTTAAGGAGGGTTATTTCTTTCTCTTCACTGAGTCGGATTCATTTCATATTGCCGCCGGTTACTTATCAGCCATCCGTCAATCTGGATTAACTCCTCGCCTATGTCAGCTCGCAAGAAGAATTGGTGAAGAATTTTACTTACACACGAACAACGATTCCCTGTCAGCTAGACAATCCAAAGTCTTTTCCAACGCTGACTTTGCACAAATTTTCTCCTTTTGCCATCGTTCTATCACTCCTTGAGTCTTCCTGACTGGCATTTCATATACAGGATGGCTGATATCGCCGTCCCACAATGCACCATGTAAAACACCTGGTAACGCCGTTTTTGTTCTTGGTGATCGCTTTCGTCTTTGATAGCGTTGTGAATACGGTTTTCCCAGTATTCTATAGCTGAACGAGCGTCCCATCCTGCTAGTGCTAACAACAAAACGTAAAGTTAAAAGAGGCACAAACACTATTTCGGACTAAGGAAGAACTCACCCTATCGACACCAAGTCCCCTTCGATCTCCATGGAATGTCTCGAATAAGAATCCACGCATGTTCTGGTTGTTCTTAAAGAGTCCCGGTATATGCGGGTGCCAACTGGAATGATTGCAGTTTTATGTATATTGAAAGCAGCCCCAGATGCTATGCACCAGGAGTTCAAGACATTTTGGAGGTCTGTCCAGCTATCTCGATGCGAGAGATAGACAGTTGTGTCGTCTGCAAATAAAGTTGCTATGAGCCTTTCAGGGTCCCCTGGGATTTTATATCCTTCTAATGTCGATTGGCGGAGAGCTTCTGCCAAGGATTCGATTGCAATGTTGAAAAGGAGACAAGACAGTGGATCACCTTGTCGGACTCCTCTGGAGACTCTTTAAGAACAACCAGAACACTCTCCACAAACCAAACCCCTATCCCTGAGAACATACTTATTGCTAATGACACATCCCCAGTTCGTATACTTGGAGCTTGGGCAGGGAACAGCGTAGAACAAGCCAGTATCTGGGTCCCCACACTAGAAAAGATAGAACGCAACCTAGAACGTTGGAACAAAGGACACCCAACTTTAGAAGGATGTAGACATATTGTTAATGTTGAGATTGGAGCACGTACCCAATATCTTACCACTGTACAAGGGATGCCCCAGCAGATTGAAAAATCCTTGGGGAAATCAATCCGTAGCTTCTTCTGGGACCATCCCACAGCTGCCCCGGTTGCAACCAACTACCTTAGTAACCCCCTCAGTACAGGAGGTAGAAAACTCCTAGATCTGGAAGCAAGGAACAAGGCTATAGAGCTAATGAAACTCAAGTCCTATCTCAACTTTGGAGAAGATCGCGCTCGGTGGTGTATGCTAGCAGACGACCTTTTCCGCTTGAATGTTAAAGATACACCTCACATTGTCCAAAAACAGACTACTATCAACCCCTTCATTCTAAACTGGCAAGTAAAAACAGGGAAAAACTCAACGTTGCCCCCAAGTCTAAAGCGAATGTATACAACAGCGAAGGAATTTGGGATAATACTCGATGCAACAGAGATCTCCTTAAATGTCAAACTTAGCATGTCCATATGGTATCACCCTGCAATCACGTCCAAGCATCCTTGGAACTCAAGATGGATGAATTGTCTAAAAAATAAACACTCTATCTTCACTGTAAGTGAATTACTTCACTATACACAACGCCAATACCCCCCCAGCCACACAGGGCACATTCGCTGCAGGTGTGCAGTCTGCAAAACAGCGAAAACGCGGGGCTGTAGTCGACCTATGGACTGCATAAGAAACGCCACCACCCTCCTGAACACCCTTCCCCCTAAATGGGACCCTAGATCTCATATAAACCCCAAGTCCTTGAGTGAGTGGGCACAGTAGTGGATGCCAACAGAAACTCATCAGACAGGGTGTTTGACCCCGACTCATCACTACCAACCTTAAGAGAAGGTTTCAGGATCCTCTCACACCAGTTTCAACCAGCCTCCCACTCTGTTCACCGTGATGCTCCGCCAGCTCACCCGGTAACTATCAAAGTATATACCGATGGTTCTTGTCTAGATAATGGCAGTGCCGAAGCAGTTGCTGGCAGCGGCGTCTGGTATGGCGAAAACGACGACAGAAACATGGCTTACCGGTTATCCTCGAAGCACAACACCAACAATGCTGGTGAAATAATAGCAGTGCTCCTAGCTGTCCAAAAAACAACACCGGACACAGAGCTGGAAATCTACTCCGACTCCCAGTACACCATTGACTCGCTCACTGTAAACCTAAAGAAATTTGAGGACCATGGGTGGATAGGCATATCAAACCACGACACACTGAGTGCCACAGCAGCCTGGCTCCGCACACGTTCAGCGAAGACCACCTTTAAAAAGGTAAAAGGACACTCCGGTATCATAGGGAACGAAGGAGCTGACAGGGAGGCAAACCGGGGTGCGCACAAACCCTTTGTCAGCCTCATAAACCTCACCATACCCCCTCACTTGCACACCACAGGCATAAAACTCACCACAGCCACCCAATCCCTCCTATATAGAGCCCTTCTGGAAGATGTCCATGGTAAAAAATGTCGCAACACAGAACTCACTGTCGAGCGAGTTAAGCTTCTTGTTAAAGACTGGACTGAAATCTCCCCCTCGGACGCAGCTCTTTGGCTTTCAATCAGACACAACGACCTCAGCTGAAATGCCAGGAATTTCCTGTGGAAGTGCTTGCACGACGCCCTCCGAGTTGGAAGCTGGTGGCTAAATATCCGAAACTACGAAAGGAGAGCGGAATGCCTAGAATGTGAGGAAGCAGAATCTATGGAACATATCTTGCTTGAGTGTATCTCCTCAGGCCAAAGGATAATATGGAAACTAGCCAAAAACCTGTGGTCCGTGACTGGCCTGCCTTGGCCTGACCCAAACCTGGGAACCATTTTAGGCTGCGGCCTGACCCAGTATAAAAAAGCAGATGGTAAACCAGATACTAGGAAACAACGACTCTTTAGGATTCTAGTGTCAGAATCAGCCTTCCTTATCTGGAAAATACGATGTGAATGGAAAATCCAACGTGAAGGTGACCCCAACCTTCGAATCACAGACCACAAGATACAGAATCGTTGGATAGCGATGATGAGCCGGAGAATACATTCAGACATCCTGTGCACAAACCGGGCAAAATACAAGAAAAAAGCACTGAGCCTTCCCTCTGTACAAAGAACATGGGGTACTTTACTTAAGACTGAGACCATTCGTGGTCTGCGTCCTCAGGACATTACCGGGTTTTTAGTGGGTATGAAGGACTGGAAACCTCCCTAGGCTACCTCCACCTTCGAGTCCCACACGTGGTTGTCAAAGATGACCTAGTGCGTAAAAAGCATTTTCCCGGTTTGGAATTATGCCCCCTATATGCTCCCCTATGCCGTCTCTATGCCTCCCCCTCCTTCTATATAACCACTGGCGAATACCAGTTCCAACCAGCAGAAACCGTAAGAATGGCCATGCTATTTGTTATAGTTTTGTTATTGCTCCATAAAAAAATAAAAAATAAAAATAAAAAATAAAAATAAAAAAAGAATCCACGCATGTGCAGAAATCACTTGTTCCGATTTCTCCTATTTGCTTCAATCCATCATTGACAAACGGCCCCGCAATCATTGTAATTGGGAGCATAATCGCCCGTAACATATCTCTCATGAACGACACGAAACTTTGGAGGCAACTTTGGAGGCGGCGTTGGAGGCGGCGAGGAGAAGAGGCGACGGAGGGACCCCAGGAGGCTAGTGGGTTCTTGAGAAATAACGGGTGATGAAGGAATAATAGATTCACTCTGTCGTAATACTTCGTCGAAGAATCCAGAAAAGATTATAACACCTCCACTCACACTGTGCCCAGGTTGATCCGCTACCGAAAGTGAATAGGGAGGACTAAGAGCCAGGTGGGGCGCTATATCATCAGCGACATGTTGTTTATTATGCGTACTTGTATGGTGTTCTCCATCAAGACCCAGAGGTTCGAAATAATCCAACCTTTGAGACGCCCGTGGGCGAGGTTGAAGAGGATAGTCTGGAGGTGGAGGGAAAGGCGGGTCACTATGTCCTCGTGAAAGCCAAGCTTCACGAAGAATATCTCCATGTTGAAGGAGCGGGACTACATTTTTGAGACGACGAATAATGCGTTCAGCCCATGAATATCGCCAATCGGTAGCCGGAATAAACTTTGGAGTGCCAAAGGACGTTGTGAGAAGATCGTAAATCGCTTGGTACCATTTTGAGCCCATCAATTCGCGAGTTATGCCCTCTTCTTCGTCAGGAGAAATGACATTAAATCAGATCCTAGAACATCTTATCAGATCACTCCCAGCAACACGAACATAACAAAATCCTCACCTCCCCGTAATAGGTGTCCTTTCCACACTACCCAGCATTACCAGTCCAAAGCATGCCAACGGAATAAGTAAGAGTTCCAGGACTATCCTCCCGTAGAATTGAATCCTCTTGGCCAAACCTGATCTCGAAATGCCTAGTGCCTTCGCTTTTTGCGGGTATTGATCTAGCTTCCTCAGCCATTTACTTTTCATGTGTTTCTTTATTAATGCTATAGGCCGTAGCGTCAATGTTATTCTTGCAACTGTTTGCAGACTTCCAAATACGAGAGTTGACTGGTTGAACGCAGCAACAATCTGGTCAGCGTATTTCCCTTAGAGGAACAAGATACATACCTTCAATGAAGCCAATAAAACCGCCATTCCTGGTTCGGTCGCGATGTATGGAATTCCCTTCTGTAAATCATTGTCGCCATACTCGTCTTCATACCGTACACCTCACGCCCCATCTCATTCTTTGTCCTCATACTGTACTAACTCGATCAATTCGAATGTCACGCGTCACGACATGCCCATTCGATTTGAATTTTCACCCTGATGTCACGCATCACGAAGGTATCATTCGAATCGTCCGAACGGTTCATCAAAGTGGGTTGGGAGGGCTTTGGAAATGCAATTAATCGATGTAAATACTATAATTTTTTCCTTGATGTAATAAAAAAGAACAAATACTAGATTTTCTTCTTCTGAGAGTTGCATGCTCATTGCTGAAGCTGCGCAGTCATCTTGCAACAGTGAAAGAAAATTGTAAGACACGGTGCTTATATTTCTACTTGTTAAATCCATAGGACATACTCAGTTTATCAAAAGTGAGTGTACTGGAACTGGATTAATGGTTAGTACTTACTGGACCTATAATGTAGAGTTCGGCAGTATCAGATAATAGATTTTACCTATTCTCTCGTTAGATTGTCGATTTAAGAGATTTATTAATGAGGTGGCAATGGCAGACCGTTATAAAAGATTCTCAATTTCGGGTATTCTACTGTACAAGCAGTAACTACGGCCGTATAAATAAGATATGACTGAGTCACAATAAGAAGCTGCTTTGACCTTTTACAACCATCAGAAATCTTCTTACTATGTATTTATAATATCAATGAATCATTTAACTGTACCATAACCTTCGAGAGGAATCTACAAGGTTCCTCTCCATTCTGGCCGATGCTTTGATGATCAAAGCTATGCCGTCCGTTACATATAAGTAGTAATTGTATGTCTGCTAGACCAAACGAGCTCCCGCGTTCGGATCATACCTTATCCGAATTTTTACATCTTGTCACACATCGCAGCATGCATTTCCGAATTGTCCTGGCGGTCCAAATGTGTCACGCTGAAAATGCTCTTCGAATCGATCGGATTAGTACAGTAGTAGCAAGCGTGGCTGCCAGATGGAAATGCGATCTTTGCAGATTCCCTGCTGCTCTCGAAGTCGTTGGTTTAAAAGACAGTGGTCGGGACGGAATGCGTAACATAGCTGCGGCCGACAATCATCTGCCTTGTAGTAGATAGTCTTCCTGCGCAGGACGCGTTATATAGTAGCATCCGGATTTGGATTCAAACTCCGCCAGCTCCGGATTGCCATTTGACCCTCATGAAGAAGATTGGAAATGGAACTTCGTCCGAGTCAGCGATGAGGACCTGAGTCTCTATGATGAATACGACTGCTATGTATCATAGAAAAGTGCATAATACATCGTAGAAGGTAGATTGAATGTTCAATTGCTGGCTGCCTCGGTGCTAAGTATTTGATATCTAATTTTAAAAGAGTGCAATTGTGAAATAGGACTTTCCAGGACCACTGGAGATCAAAGTATTCCGATAAATATAGCAAGTACAGCGCGCAAACAACAAAGCTATCCACTGGTTAAAAATCATTTCGCGTCTGTGACAGTCGACAATCTTGACGAATTTCGGAATCTCAGTCAGCAGATCAATTTTAATTACCATTCGGGGCTTGCGGCTTCATACACAATCACCAACCTGACTTCACCAATACAGGTCACATCCACTCAAACCGTATCTTTGTAGGCCTTTAGGCTTCATGGTTAGTATCCGGATCTTACTACGTTATAAGAGCTGCACTAAGGTCTTTTCGTAAGTAGCTGGGCTCTGGAGTCTGATATGGATTTAGATCATACAGAGTCGCTTACGGTTTGGCCTTGAGCAGCTCTACCTGTATATAATTTGAATTCTGGAAAAATTGCCACGACATTATTTGCTTCTATTATACTTATCCGAAGCACCAGCAATATGCTCCTCTCCGCATCCTCCACATACATCAAGTTAACGTTGACAACCTAGGATATTTTCCAAAATTACAAAAAACATGGGCTGGACGATTGTGAATACCTTGAGAGCGGATCAGCTTTATTTATAACACCGCTGCATGTCAGCAAAGCATCCGTCAAAATATCAATGCGTCGGAGGGCACACACGTCGCTATCTGACTCGTCCGTGCGTATATCCGAATTTCTCGTCGATCTCAGCGACCTGGCACAAACATATCGATTACTCTAGTTGAGGTCAGGGATCATAAAAATCTATTTAATTTTGCTATGGGAAGCGAAAGATTTTTGTGGCTATACCACACCTTCCACACACGACAGCCTTGTACCATCGATGGTTCTACTCTTTGTCTATTAAAGGTATGCATAATATATATATATGTGGGGCCCCTCTCCGTCATCGTAAAAAGATAGAAGACTTCTCCTGTCACCCTCCCTCTACACGTTGTTATTCGCTCGCCCTTCCTTACATTTCATTAGCTCTCGCCCTTCTACTAGAGAGATACCGCTGCCTCGGAAACGATTTTCGACAATTCGGTATTTTGTAAGAATACAGACTCAACAGACTCAGGCCCCTCGACCTTTCATCTACCTGATCATGTAATGATGTAGATTTTAAGTATACTTCATGCGTATACTTATCGGTGTGTCTAAATCCCAATGGAAATACAATAGCACAGATGTCGAGATTCCTTCACTTTCAGATAATAATCAAAATGCATTAAATTTATTTCAGCCAAACTGTTACGATGTGGTGATCTAATTAGCTGAAATTTCGTGGAATTGAAGTCAGTCGGTTGATAGACGCAAGGCTTCATTGCTAGGCTGGACGATACACAGAAAGAAATTGTGGTGTCTCTATCCATATTACTAGCAGAATTGGGTACCCCATTCTGGGTCCCTTCACCATGGAACAACCACTGGGCCAATCAGACCAATTTTACCATGGATGGGTAGGTTTTGGCAAGGGGACCAGGTCTGGTATATATGGAGGTGCAGACTTTCAGAGTGTGAGCTAACCCTGCCTACATCTTTATACAGCTTTTACCCTGCATCCATGCTCCCATGGCCCATGGTGATGGGACCTTTTGTTTCCCCAGTATTTTCCCTCTACACCTCCAACCATGGCAACCCACACCTCCAATTCTAGCAGGTCCTGATTCCCTCACTAAACCCTACCCATCCATAGTAAAATCAGCCTGATTGACCCATTGGTTGTTCCATGGTGAAGGGACCCAGAATGGGGTACCCAATTCTGCTAGTAATATGGATAGGCATGATATACTAACACGGTAAAGATAATATCTTTACATGCTGTCAATCCTACCTGCCAATCCTACTTCTTCACACTACATTCCAGACCTGCCTCCAAATCCTACTCCCAGCCCTACCCCCCAGTCCTGCCCACCACCCTACCTGCTATCCTACCAATCCTAGGATTGAAGAAACAAACCCCCCTTAACCCTAATGTACAGCTGTGTGGTGCACTGCATTCAAATATATCATGAGATTGTTTATATTCCAATATGTATGGGAGGGTTCAATAATTGCATGACTATACCTACAGAGATGTACACCAATGGGTCTCTTTCCAACATAGCAAGATTGGATGTGGATATACCCCAACAGGTTTCATTCCAACTGAGCAGGTTTGGGATGTATACCATAGTATTTGTGGTTGCCTAGTGTGGCTGAGTGCATATACTAGGTGTGCTCACCAGGGAGACAAAGTGTGGACATATGCTCCAGTGGTAACCATCTGCTACCATGGATCCTTCCAGCATACTTTTGTCTGGCTAGCATTTCATTTTTGACAGTCAGTTATATACTGTACCATGTTTAACACCAGAAGACAACAAGGCATCTGGGTATGGGCCTTGAGGAATGCCCCTCAAATGTCTCTGTACATGGCATGACATATGCTGAAGGGATTGGAAGAATTGATATTTAGCCATTCATGCATATTTCCACTCAATATCAACAGTATATCTTATTGCGTTAATCCAAACTTCTTAGAGATAAATTTCAGTGGGAGCGGGTGCTGGCTGTGTATGGGATATACCTTTTGGAGTTGCAATCCAAGAAGTTGAGCCTCTGGCAAGGATATGCTATTCAGACCACAATAGTTTTTTGACACTGATATATGCAGGTGTGTTTACTACCCAAGCAGCCACTGTTAGGCATATAGATGTGTTCCAGGCTAAGTGCATACACATTTAGGATGGGTAGATAGTCTAATAATGCAACATATAGTGAAGGGGGTACTACATTAACAGGATCCAACTGTCCTAGTATATGGCCCTGGGATTCATAGGGACATTGTATACTACTGCTTCATACACTCCTAATTAAGCTCATAGGGACAATGAATACTACTCCCTCATACCCCCCTAAATTTGTTCCTCCGTACGCTTTGGATACGTTGATGAGGTTACTTGATGATGTAATGGTGCTGTGGAGAAACAAGTGAGATGTATTCTCTCGGATGGTTATAAACCACATGATGTATCCTCACTTTATTACCCCTGGTACCGAGAACCTGAATATGTTTGTAATCTCACTGTTAGCGGAAATAGCTTCTGAAATACGATGAGAGTCACATAATAGAGAATAGATGGAATCACAAAGAAAGAAGTGTGGCGCAAAAAAAAAGTAAGAGTAATAAGACATCACAGATTAGCAGTGGAGGATGAGAATGGGCGCACGATTTACTAGCATCATTGGGGGCTGCTGCTAAAATATCAATGAATCCATCCTCATGCTTATTTAGCAGGTGTTCGGAAATTCGAGAGGTGTCTTTAGTGATCTTTGGCACCTTACTTGTCAGTTTTTGTGCCTCCTGCCTATACCCATCGCCTTCATCCTGAGGCAGCTTAACCACCCAGAGACTGAGCTCGTCGGCGTCGATTCCACTGAGGTGTCTTTTCTTTGCCTTGATCTGTTCCTTCAGCTCACCAATGGTATCGGAAAGCGATATCTGAAGAGGAAATGGGTTTCCACCGTTGAGAAGGTAGCAGTAAAACAAGGCCTGATCTGGTGTGTCGTTGCCCATGATCCACACAAATGGATGGCGAGAAGGTGGTATGTTAAGGGTGGCCGAAAAATGACAAAACGACTAAGGTTTATATAGAATATGTCCACCAGGTTTTATCCAAATCGAATTAAGTGATGAGTGGAAGCACCCTAAACGCCGCAGTCGGGTTTGCGTGCTTAGAATCGGAGACCGCGAAGGATCTGTGCAACAGCACGAGGGATCTGTGCGACAATGTGAGGTATATGTGCAACACGCAGCATCTGTGCGACGACACAAGGCATCTATGAGACAACACGCGGCATCTGCAGGACAACACGCAGCATCTGCAGGACAACACGCAGCATCTGTGGGATGACAAGAGGCATCTGGGACAACCTGAGGGATCTGTGGGATAACAAGGCATCTGTGGGACAACACGCGGCATCTGCAGGACAACACGCAGCATCTGTGGGATGACACGAGGCATCTGGGACAACATACAATATCTGTGGGATAACACGCGGCATTCATAAGATAACACGAGGCACTTATGGGACAACGGGGAAACAGGTCAACACCTGATATCTGCGCCCGGAAATTTGCCCAAAATCGCAGAGAAATGCGCCGAGATCTGCCCTGTTGACGGGCTTGTCTAAAACCCCAAACCGAAGCTGAGCGCCTGATGACTCGGCACTCCCAGGGCTGGGGAAATTCACCGGGCCCTCTACAAGGAGAATGAGTCTGTCAATCAAATGACAGTCTTTTTTCTTTTATTGAAGTAAAATATAAAGAGGTTTAGATTACATTTTGGTTTGAAAATGCCAGGTTCATGGGACAGGAGAATATCTTTCCTTTGCACAATGTCGATATGATTCATATATTGTTTTCACTTTAGAAGAGCCTTGCTTAGTTGTAGCATATCCAGCGAAAGCATCTGAACAGCCTCATACAGCTGTTGCAGACGCCTGAAGGAGTAGCATTTCTTCGTTTCTGATGGAGATGCAGTATCTTCCCATTTCTGGTTGGCTTCCGTTGAAGGCCCGGAAATAATAACATTGTTGAAAAGCAAAGGGACTACAATCTTTGGCTTTGCTATAATACCAGAAGGCTTCCAGAAAGACAAGACCGAAGCCTGCTGGGGTTGAGTCTTTTCTCGGTCTATTTGCTTCATCTTGCGCCTATGCTTATCACCTGCTTGGTGAGCTTCGAGGTTGCGCCATGTCCCCGATAACTTGATCTTTTCATCACATTCACAGTCATGGTATGAAGGTACCTATCATACCGTAGATATAGAATCAATATTACACAGAAATCGATCAATCTTACTAACTGATCACTTTTATTTTTGGCCTTCCTGGTTCCCCTACTTGACACTTTGACACGTAGCGGAAGATAGAAGCAGCGTATGTAAGCTCTCTTTATATGGTAATTCTTGGAGAGACAGTATATTCTCAATCCTATCACCTCCTTTGACACCTATTGAAGTCCTAGATGCAAAAAAAGACAGGTTGAACCCGATTTTTGCACAAAAAAGGTCACTCAAGGACAGATACCCCCCCTACTCGATATCTCGGAATTTTCCGAGTGCCCCCCCTTGTTCATACATGCGTTCGAGATGTTCGCTCACTGACACCTCAATAGCAGGTTGCGCTGCCCTGATAAACTATGATCATTGTAAGATTTCCATTCATGCTTCAAACTTATCGCTCAAATCAACACTCAGTTCTCGCGTTTGATCACGAGGTGTCTTTGTTTATTACTTAGTATTCGCAAGTGATGGTATTTTCTATGTTACTCATAGGTTTCCTTCTTTTGGGTAGTCAGCGATATTCAAAGACTTCGTATGACTTGAAGCACAGTGTTATAGACGACGAGGTGGTCCCCAGCCAAGACTTTACTTTTATGGGAACGTGACCCCTTGAACTTTATTCCGCGTAACTACCGAGTAATTATACATGCTTAGAATTGCTACTACAGCCTCGCTCTTAATGTGTGAGCATCAGGATAGCTTGCTTTCTGACGGTCACCCCCCTTAATAAATCTCCCTCAGCTTGAATGCAGCTTGTGCGCATTTAGATCTTCTCACCTTTATTCCGCTCACCTGGTGTTCCGGTTTATGACTTGAAAAATCCCTCAGAGAACGTAAGTGCACTTTGCTTTGTAGAAGTTATAGTTCTCTTATTTATGGCACCACCAAGGTGTAAGTCTAAGCCGTCCTTCGCGACCAACGCGGCCTTACTATCCGCAACCTAGATGTTCGTGAACATGTTCAAGCTTCTCCGAAAGAAAAGAAAGAAAAAAACCTAATATTCATTCTTCAGGTGTTCATTTCATTCAAGGAATAAATCTCGGAGCTACTACACTGACCATAACTACGCATTGTAAGTTGCATATAATTCGCTGAGAAAGTTGGCAAGAAGTATACAATACCAACTCTCGATGCTTATGAGCGGCCATTTATTTACCTGAACTTATTCAGTAATTCTACACCTACATATATGGGCTATGTATGGAAAGGCGCCCAAAATTTTATATTTCTTTGTATATCCAATGTTCCTGCAGTTTTCTTGGTTCATTATGAGCGCTCCCAAGATCACTGTCACTGTTTTGGAATTCGCAGCGTTCGCTGTTGTGCTTGGTACTGCCAAGGATAAAGTTATCTGTAAGAAGCTCATTCAGCATAGTTCGTTCCTACACTGATGATATTTCAGTAACCAATGAACCCTTCGACGGAATCTTCATTTGCGCATATACTTTGCCGGCCAGTACCGCAAACTTGGCTGTTTTCTTTGGCTCACTCTCGTCTTGGCGATAAAAACAATCTTTCTTTTAATGGCATTATTTAAGGGACAACAGTATTGCATGAGCCTAGTACAAAGAAAAGGACTCCTTCACAAGCTTATTCAGCATTCTGTTTTCTATTTTGTGGCGTAAGTATCCTCATGTCTATATTTGGTATAAACTAATCACTCCGCTATTCTCAGGATCTTTGGAGCATGTCTATCAAATGTGAGGCTCGTCGATCCTCACATTTGTAAAGTGGGTGCTTATGAAGCACCTCTATCAAATGTGAGACTCATTGATCCTCACATTTGCAAGGCAGGCACTTATGAAGTGCATCTATTCAAACATGAGGCTTGTCGAACCTCACATTTGATGGGTGTGCTTCATAAGTGCCTGCCTTGCAGATGTGAGGATCCACGAGCCTCACATTTGATAGACGTGCTTCATAAGCACCCGCTTTGCAAATGTGAGGATCAATGAGCCTCACACTTGATAGACATGCTTGATAAGTACTTGATTTGCACATGTGAGGATCAATGAGCCTCACACTTGAATAGATACACTTAATATGCACTTGCTTTGCAAATGTGAGGATTGACAAGCCTCACATTTGAATAGATGTGCTTAATATGCACTTGCTTTGCAAATGTGAGGATTGACGAGCCTCACGCTTAATAGACATGATTGATAAGTACTTGATTTGCAAATATGAGGATTGATGAGCCTTACATTTGATAGACATGCTTCTTAAGTACTTGCTTTGCAATTGTGAGAATTGACAAGCCTCACGTTTGAATAGATGCACTTCATCAGCTCTTGCTTTGCAAATGTGAGGATTGACAAGCCTCACATTTAAATAGATGTGCTTAATGTGCACTTGCTTTGCAAATGTGAGGATTGATGAGCCTCATGTTTGATAGACATGCATGATAAGTACTTGATTTGCAGATGCGAGGATCGATGAGCCTCTGTAAGGGCAACCCTCGGAGCTGAGCGGACGTCATGCAGAGCTAGCAGAGGGGAGATCCAAAGATACATAAATGAACAAAATATATACACACGACGGGAATCTCACCTAGCAGAGGGGAAATCCAAAGAGAAAGACTTGGATTGCCTCTGCCATAGTGAGCCCACTATATACCGTTCGGAAACGGGAACATAAATCCTGAAAGGAAAATGAACAATGATCTGATGAACTCGGAAACAATAAAGAAAGGGGAACAAACCAATGAAAAGGAAAACAAGGAAGCGGAAGTGAACGGAGAAACAATGAAACAATCCCAACGGCCGACCAGCACTAAACAACCCATCACTCATGCGCTATGACTACATGCACATATACCCTCCACCAGACGACCACTGTCTCCAACCAAACCTCCCACTTTCCGGCCACAGGAGTTGACAAATGTGCTGAGGGTGAATCCTGCGTGGAATCACTCCCAGAGGGTGCTTGACGCGAGGGGTAGTTCGGGACGGAAATATTCCGGGCGGAAATATAGGAGCGTCCCCTGACATCACCCCCCCTCTAGAATGCGGCGTCCTCGACGCATGAACATGTCGAAGATGTCGAAAATCAAGGGAGTTGAAAGCCGTGGTGCAAATGCAACGAGGGGCATTAGGATGAGTGCGATGGAACTGTGTGATCAAATCCTGCGTGGCCATATCCCGCTCGGCTACCCATGAGTTCTCCTCATACCCATAACCCTTCCACTTGACCAAATACTCCAAACGGTTATGGAATAACCTGCTATCCAGCACCTGTTCGACCTCATAGTGCTCTTCTCCATCGACCAATTCCGGTGGGGGAGGTGGATCCGATTTCCGTCCGGGAATTGGGTCTGGGGGCACATGCAAGAGCTTGATGACGTTGAAGACCGGGTGTATGCATCTCATTCTGAGTGGAAGTTCGAGTTTGTACATATGCCGACCGGGTTTGCCTATGATCTTGAACGGTCCCAGATAACGATGACTGAGTTTCTGAGACGGTCTGGTGGTCTTGATGTCGCTGGCATTCAGATAGACCTAGTCCTCCGACGATTGTAGTACTGCACCATGTCATCCTTGGCCTTAGTGAGGGCCGCCTTAGCCTCTTCCAATGATTCCTGCATCCGATCCTTGAACTCATTGACTGTCTCTAGTCTCGAAGCCGGTTGTTGAGGTTCGAAGCCCATGCACAGGTTCCGTCCGGAATCCAACATGAAGGGCGTGTGCTGGGTCGACGAGTGGACATGGTTGTTGTACTGGAACTCAGCCATGGGTAAGAGCTCGTCCCAATCGTCCTGTCGCTGGTTTACGAAGAGCCGCAGGTATTGTTCCAACTCTTGGTTTACCTGCTCAGTCTGACCATTGGCCTGAGGGTGGTAAGCTGTTGTGGCCACGAGCTTGATCCCTAGCATCCGGTAAAGTTCTCTGGTGAACTCGGCAACGAACTGGGGGCCACGATTGGAGACAACTTGCTTGGGGAGGCCGTGTAGCTTCCAGACATTGTTAATATAAAGCTGGGCGACTCCGAGTGCAGTGATAGTGGTGTTCGTAGGAATGAAATGAGCTCGTTTACTCACAGAGTCTACCACATTCATAATGGCATCTGCACCGTGTGCGTCCGGAAGCTCCACAATGAAGTCTACACTGACCGTATCCCACCTGGCCTCTGGGACAGGGAGGGGTTCGAGTTCTCCGGTCGGGGCCTGCCTTTGGATCTTCGTACAAAGACAGAGGTCGCAAGTCTTGACGTACTGACCGATGTACCTTGACATTTGAGGCCACCAGTAACTGCGTGTAACCAACTCCAGAGTTTTCCACTGTCCTGCATGCCCTCCAATCCTAGAATTGTGGTGTTGGAAAATGATCCTTCGACATAGTTCGGGATCAGGCGGAACATAGATCTTGCCTCTGAACAACAGTAATCCGTCCGATTCCGTCCATTCCGCCATCCGCACGAACTTGACATTGGTCTTCTTCAACTCTTCAGCCGCCTTCGCCACCGCCTCTTCCAATTCCACATCCTTCATCCCTCGCCTAATATCCTTTAGAACCTCTCGCTCTTCTCCTTCCGCAGTGATCCCTTCCAATGCCCTGATGTTGAACATTTCCGGCCGGAGTAGCATGATGTCCCTGTTGTCCGAATTGCCTGAGCCATGATCTTCCTGGTGGGAAAGTGCGTCTGTCTTCCCCATGGTCCATCCGGGTTTGTGGTGATGCATAAAGTCGAACCGGGACAGGAAAAGCGACCACCTTGCCTGACATCTGTTGAGACTTTTGGACGTCATGAAGTATTGGAGGTTCTTGTGGTTGGTCCAGATCTCGAATTTGTGCTGGGCCCCTTCAAGAAAATGTCGCCACTCATCTAGTGCTCGAATGATTGCCAGCATCTCCTTGTTGTGAATCTCATAGTTGCGCTCCACCGGGTTGAGGCTTCTGGACATGAACATGACTGGGTGCCATTTTCCGTCCGCTTCCGAAAGTTGAGAGAGAGTGGCTCCAGTTGCAAAATCAGAGGAGTCGGCTTCCAAATGATAAGGTGCGGAATCACTAGGGAGCATGAGAACTGGTGCAGTTGTCACAAGTTGCTTGAGCTTGTTGAAGGCATCTTGTTCTGCACGGGTCCACTTCCATTTGGCATCCTTCTTGGTGAGGTCGAAAAGGGGACGCGCGTGGTGAGAGAAGTCCTTGATGAACCGTCTGTAGAAGTTGACCAAACCTACAAACAACTGAACTCCTTTCTTTCCGCTCGGCTCCGGCCACTCAGTGATAGCTGCGACCTTGACAGGGTCCATTTCCACTCGGTTTTCAGAGATGATGAGGCCCAGGTACTCGATTGATGTCCGTTCGAATTCGCACTTCTCAGGCTTGAGGTAGAGCTTGTGTTCCTTCAAATGTTGAAGTACCAGCTTGGTGATCTGTCTATGTTCGGCGATAGTCTTGGTGAAGATGAGAATATCGTCGATATACATGCATACAACCCCCTCCATGATCAGATCATGGAAGATGTTGTTCATCATCATCTGGAAGGTTGCCGGGCTATTGCAAAGACCAAAGAACATCACTAACGGCTTGAAAAGACCCCTGTTTGTCCGAAAGGCTGCCTTCCACTCGTCTGCCTTCCGGATCCCTACATTATTGTATCCCCACCAGACGTCCAGTTTGGTAAAGTATTTTGCGCCACGTAATTGATTGACCAGTTCGGAAATCAGTGGAATAGGATAGCGATTCTTGATAGTTATCCCGTTCAACGCTTGGTAGTCTTGTACCAGCCGCAAGGTTCCATCCTTCTTCTTGATGAAGAATACTGGGGAGGCCATGGGGGATTTGGAGGGGCGGATCCGTCCGGAATCCAAGTTCTCTTGTAGGAACATGTCCAATTCGGCCTGTTCCACGGGGGACAGTGGGTAAACCTTGGTGTTTGTGGGTTTCGTGTCCGGGATTAACTCTATAGCGTGGTCCCATATCTTTTCGTGCAGAAGCGAGTCAAAGGACTTCTTGGAGAAGACGTCTTCGAATTCACGCAAATACTCTGGTATATGCATCTCCGCCTTGATGTTTTTGCTATGGGCTTCGGCCAATCGAGAGGAAACAGTCTGGGTGGCACGGATGAACTCTTCCTCCGTCGGGAGATTGATGTAGAAAAGCCGATCGCCTTCTTCAAATCTATCCTCCCGCACAACAGGGTTCGCCTCATCATCTGTGGTTGATGATGAGTCGTCCTTGACATTGGATTCATCGTTGTCGGCTTCTTCTACAAAAGCGAGGTGCGGACCCGAGCGGCACTTCAGAAGGCAACGTACTTCAACCTTCTTCTTGTGTCTCCGGGCGGAAGCTTCCTTGTGAATTTCCGTTCGGCATGTGAGGCACTTATTGGGGCAGCGGCTCATCTTCACTTCCTTGGTTTGCCAGTCGATTTCGGGGTTGTGCTCCTCAAGCCAGGTGAATCCCAAAATCATATCCTGTTTCCCCAAGTTGGTGACCGCAAAAGAAGTCCGCTCGGTGTGATCGTTGTAGCGCAAGATCAGGTCCACGATTTCTGTAACAGAGCCTCCCTCATTTCGAGTTCCATCCACATTAAGTACCGGAATCGCATGGGCGAGTTTGCAGGTGGTGAGTCGGTTACGGCGAACAAAATCGGCATCCATGAATTGATCCGTAGCTCCACAGTCGATCAACGCGGGTGTGGAAAATACTTCACCTGTGTCAGTGGTTTGAACAGAGACCTTAAGAGACAGAGACTTTGAGCTGGGGGTCACGGCCAACACATACTTGGTAGGTAGCCATCTTTCCCATGTGGGATGTTGATAGAAGGGAGTCGAATTCCGGGCGGAAACGGGGGGTTGTACTGCGACTTGTAATAACAGTTTCTCGGACTGGGGATGTTGGGTAATAGTAGAAACTTTATCCAATATAGAGAAATGATTATGTACAGGCAACGAGGGCACAGTGTTCACTCGTCGCGCTTCGCAAAATCCTCCCGCTCAGAAATGACTTCCTCTTCTCCACTCGGCTCTGCTCCAGAGTTTTCGGACATGTCAAGGTCGCCATGAGTCCATACAAGAGCTCTTCCTTCTCCTCGACGGTGAGGCTTCGAACGTCAAAGTTGGTGTCACAGAACCTAGCTATATGCCCTGTCTTGCCACAACGCCTGCATACAATGTTGGATATGCTGGCCTTGCTGCAGGTCCAGTCGACATCCAATGGCACGGGGCCGTCCGGAACTTTGGTGGGTTCGGGGCGAGGATTGGCGACAGGGATGGGGAGTCGAGCCTGGTAATTGAACGTCCTGGCAGGCGGATCTGGGGGCAGTGTTGTCCGTGCGAAGCCGGTTTCTCCACCACTCAGATATTCTTCTCGAATATCTTGCTAGTCTCCCTCGCATCCGCTACTCTCTGAGCTGCCTCAATCCATGCTTCCAAATCGTCAAAGGCCGGGGGCGGGTCCATAGTCAATACCGTTGTCCGCAAGGACTTGTTGAGACCTTTCTTGAACTTAACCACTAGGTTGGCTTCGTCGAGATATCCCGAATGGAAAACCAACTCCCGGAACCAATCGGCATACTCATCCACTGAATCTGAACCTTGATACCACGAGGATCCCTCCAATTGTGTGATGGCAGTGACCTGTCTGTTCCGAGGCGTGAAGCGTTTCTTGAACTCTAATTTGAATGCACTCCAATTGGCGAAGTAGGGCTTGCCTGTGCAGGATTGAGTCCTAAGAATCCGGTTGGCAAAACTGGCAGCCTGGCCAGTCTTGAAGAAAGTTAAAGCCCAACTAATACGAGCCTGCTCGTCTTGAAAGGCGCGTCCAGCAATCGAAAAATAAAGACTGCAGGAATTGAGGAAGGATTGACCCTTCTTGCGGTCGCCATCGAAATCCGAAGGGTTAGAGGGTCGAACTTGAAAACCTCTTCCGGTGGACATCTCTGACGGGGTATCTTCATCCATAACTTGTACAGAGGGGGCGTTTCCGGGCAGAGCTGGTTCGGTGGCTGCCCGTGCTGGATTCAATAGCTCGATAAGTTGTTGTAGTTGATTCTCAATCCGCTCGGTCTTCAAATGTTCTTCTGCCAGCATCAACTCCAAAGCATTCAACCGTTCGGCTTCAGTGGTCATGGCTGGTAGATTTCCGTACGGAATTCCAAGTGGCTGCTGGGAAGGGCCCTCTGGGGCGGTTGCTTCACTCACATCAGGGCTCTCGTCTGTGAGGGCAAAGGAGGGAATGTTGGCGACGTGTCCGGGGTCCAGTTCCTAACTGGAAGTCTTTCTACTGTAAGGGCAACCCTCGAAGCCGAGCGGACATCATGCAGAGCTAGCAGAGGGGAAATCCAAAGATACATAAATGGACGAAATATATACACGTGACGGGAATCTCACCTAGCAGAGGGGAAATCCAAAGAGAAAGACTTGGATTGCCTCTGCCAGAGTGAGCCCACTATATACTGTCCGGAAACGGAACGTAAACCCCGAAAGGAAAATGAACAATGATATGATGAACTCAGAAACAATAAAGAAAGGGGAACGAACCAATGAAAAGGAAAACAAGGAAGCGGAAGTGAACGGAGAAACAATGAAACAATCCCAACGGCCGACCAGCACTAAACAACCCATCACTCATGCGCTATGACTACATGCACATATACCCTCCACCAGACGACCACTGTCTCCAACCAAACCTCCCACTTTCCGGCCACAGGAGTCGACGAATGTGCTGAGGGTGAATCCTGCGCGGAATCACTCCCAGAGGGTGCTTGACGCGAGGGGTAGTTCGGGACGGAAATATTCCGGGTGGAAATCTAGGAGCGTCCCCTGACATCCTCACATTTGAATAGATGCACTTCATAAGCACGAGCTTGGCAAATGTGAGTATCGACAAGCCTCACATTTGAATAGATTCGCTTGATATGCTCTTGCTCTGCAAATGTGAGGATTGATAAGCCGCACATTTGAATAGATGTGCTTAATATGCACTTGCTCTGCAAATGTGAGGATTGACAAGCCTCACATTTGAATAGATGCACTTAATATGCACTTGCTTAGCAAATACGAGGATCGACGAGCTTCACATTTGATAGATGTGCTTCATTAGTACTTGATTTGCAGATGTGAGGATCGATGAGCCTCACATTTAAATAGATTCACTTGATAAGCACCTGCTGAGCAAGTATGAGGATCAATGACCCTCACATTTGAATAAATTCACTTGATAAGCACTTGCTGTGCAAATATGAGGATCAATGAGCCTCATGTTGATAGACATGCTTCTTAAGTAGTTGCTTTGCAAATGTGAAGAGCAATGAGCCTCACGTTTGAATGGATGCACTTCATAATCACTTGCTTTGCAAATGTGAGGATCGACAAGCCTCACATTTAAATAGATTCGCTTGATAAGCACTTGCTGTGCAAATATGAGGATCAATGAGCCTCACATTTAAATAGATTCACTTGATAAGCACTTGCTGTGCAAATATGAGGATCAATGAGCCTCACTTTGATAGACGTGCTTCTTAAGTACTTGCTTTGCAGATTTGAGGATCAACAAGTCTGCTAGAACACTGAAGCATTGCTACTTGTATGGACATGCAATATTTGCAAGTTCTTTCTTCAAATTATGAATGACTGGCTAATGATAATTACCTGGAACATGAGACTATTACTGCAGCAAAGACTCCACAGGTTTATATCAGTTCATAGAAGCACCCAGGTATGCGCAGCAGCCGTTCAAGGATGACAGGTTTAAACTTGAGTGAAAACAATGAGACTGGGTACTATACCATAGTCAGCATTGTATCCTATTTGTGGGGGGTAAAAGGGTCTTACTGAACTCTGTTATATTATCTACTGCGCGGGTCTTCATTTCTGAACAAAACTGTAAACCTGAGAGATCATTGTCTTTAGAGAACACAGTTACGGAATCCCGTGAAAGAGGTACGACTCGGAAGGCTGTGCTAGCTGGTAGCTGCGTCACTATAATATAGCGACGCAGATGAGCTGCGATTCGGAAGGCTATGTATGATGCTGGCTGCGCATACCGTGTCACAGCGAATAGTTGAAAGGCAGAGAATCCAAGGGTTTTCTGAATGTAAAAGGTGTGGCGAAATTCATCGGAATAGACCATTTCACTGATCATAGAGCGTTGGTCTGTCCATGGTGGCGAGATTAGACGAAGATCGGCAACATCATCGGAGGACACACTTAACATGAGAATCCATAGCTTCCTGTTGCAGATGGGTCTCTAACACCGGATTAGAGGAACTTTTCAGAACTGAACATGTCAAGGTTTAATCGTCTTCGGCATGAAGTATATTCTTGTGCAGTCTATAGGTTGAGAATAATCCTTACCAAGTATTGTCAAACACAAGAGTTCTTTTTGGAATAAAGTAGACTTCGACAATGTCATCCTTCGCTCTTGCATGAGGAAATGCAGCATGGGTAACCCGATACTATCGGATGATATCTTTGCAAAGCCCTGCAATATATATATGGCAGCTGGCTTCTGTCGTCAAATTCTGGAAGGCGACTAGCTCGGTGCAGGGTGTGATTTGTTCCTTTAGGCACTTTTACGGCAACCTAGCATCTATTTTGGACCCTCCTAAAATTCCTCCTCAAAAATATGGCAAAAACGAAAGGTATCAATTGAGAATGGGCCGGATGAGGCGTCCCGCATTAAACGATATCCCTCCAAATTGCCTCTTTACCCCCGAGGAGTCAATAAAACCCCAATTTCACCGGTGATCCTCCTTCCTGACGTTCTCGCTGGATGACCTTGTACGCCCAATATTAATCGCTTCCACGATGAAGTAGCAGTGGAAGCTCGTGAGTGGGTGCATAGCTACAACCCTTTGCCACCGGTTGCACAGATGAAGTTTGACCGTGATGACTTCCCTTTAGTGACATCCTTGACCTATCCCACTGTGTCTCGACAACAGTTGCGTCTATGCGCAGATTTCACGATTTGGTTCTTCCTATTCGACCACATAACAGATGACAGCAACGGTATCGCTGCAAAACAGCTGGCGATGAACCTGATTATGGCTATGAGGTCAACGGCTACTTGATTCAAAAGAATTCGCGGAAGTACTCACCTTTCGTTTTCATCTTCCAGATACCCGGACTTGCCCATTCCGGACAAATCTTCGATGCTCATAGACAATGGGCAACTTACCCATACTTGTTCCTTTTAGCCCTGGGTTTTCAGCATGTTGCTTTCCAATGGCAATATTTTTAAGGAGCAGGCAACCTCCCACTGCCCCCTACACCCTCCTCCTCCTCCTCCTATAACCAAAAGGGTGATTGAATGAGGTTCATACACCCTGCCAACCTCTTGTTTAAATTTGTGCACTACATTATAACATGTGGATTTCATTTTGAAGACTAACTGAGTAACAGTCTACTTAGTATTCCTAACTTCAACAGCCAGCGGAAAACAGAAAAAAATCAGAAATTCAACTAAATCCTGGGAGTGGCTCCCATCAAAGCCAGAAAAAATATTCAAAACTGAATAAAATACATAGGAAGTGAAATATGAATAAGCTTTTCAACGTTCAGCTTCCCAACAGAACTGAAAATGCAACATCAGGAAAGTTGGCAAATGCTACAGAGGCTATATAGCATACATAGACACCATAGCCTCTGTAATTTATGTACACTATGGTAGTCTCCATAGATTCCCTAGAAGTCTGGTGATTTTGCGCTATGCTAGCGGCTGCAGGTGCTATGAATAACTATATAGAGTCTCTAGCTTCAGTAGCCTCAATAGTGCCATGTTTATTTACTAATTTTCCAATTTAATATCCATAATTTTTGTGCAGGATTAGGTAGTAGATGTGTAAAATTGATATATAATGTAGCTAAACACAAGAGGGACTAATAGTAATTTCTACATCTGTGGATCAGATAGAACAAGTAAAACTGCAATCTTTGGCAACAACACAAGCAGGTACGTAAGGCTGAAGCGAAAACGTAAGGCCAATAAATCTCAGGGGGTAACCATGATCTCATAGAACCCTATATGCTGTCCTGCATAATGAGCCTAGAATTAGGACACATCTTTCAAGAGAGATAAAACATACCTATTGATCGTACAGGATGATATGGTGGCAGCTGTTGCGAAGTCTCTATCTGTTTATTAGTATCATTTTGGTACCTATAACTTAGAATGCAACTGGCATGATTGTGTTAGCTAGCAGATAGTGAAAAGCATTGAATTACGTATCCAAAAGTCCGTTTGGAAGTCTCCTCAGCATGTCTTAACACCAGGTTACATCTCCTAAAACATAATCATCAACCAATAATGACTGGGATGAAGCAACTTGGATAGTGTGCCTGTCATCAGCTGACAGACCCAACGGTCAGTATTGGATGAACTCACTAATGGTCAACGATGGAAAGTGGTAGATAACGAATCCTAGAGTGAGTTCAACATCATTTTTACAGTCTCTACACAATTGATACCATTGCCGTATGGTGGATTCGTTCAAAGAGAGGGAATGAATAGCCTTGAGGCCGTGAAGAGAGGATGAGTGGTAGTAGCACGATACTAAGTTGCAATGTGTCGTCTGGCGCTCATATTTGTTCAAACCAGCGCAGTTCATTCTGAATGGCGTAGCGAGAGTTAGTGATGATAGCGACCTGTTATCTTCCGTAGACATTTCGTAGCCTGTGTAGTTCTATGGAAAAAATAGGCGCCATTACCCGTTTTCCTGATATACCCTTCAACATTTCCACAGCCCCCTATGGCTTCCTTGCCCCCTCAAACCTGTCACAAAAAGGTGCTACTTGGCCCTAACCAGGTGTTTTTTTGACTCAGAAGGAGTGGCCTCAGATTATCTCTATTCTTCATTTATTTTTCCTGTTTATTTTTTCCAAATTCTTGCTTTCATTCCAATATGTTGACATATTCACTTTATTGAAGCATTTTCTATAAGGCCAACTGGTCACTTACCCACCATAATTTCTTTTCATCCAGTTTTTTTATGCACATGGCTTTTCAATGGTGCTATTGCTTGTGTCCTTCAACAATCCAACAATCCCCAACAGCTGCCTGCTTCTCATACTAGAGAGAGAAAGCATTCTGGGCTAATGCGCATGGTCACACTTTGTGCCTTTGCACCATGAATAAAAATGGTCATTAATTTGGATCTAGAATCCGCCTTCTTTCGGGGAATGACACGGCGATTCGGCGGACGGCCTAGAAAGGCTGTTGTAAACCTGTTTGTAATAGAGCATTAGTGTCGCGCAATTATTTGAAAATGGCAGAAAACGAATCGAAACGTGTATTCTGGTATATGAGCAGAATTAATGTGCATATAGGTGCCATTATAAGACTTGCTTGAGCCCACAGTAGAGCCGAGATTGTGGAGAGGGTTGCCCCGAACATAAGCAGTAGTCGAAAAGCATGTTTGAGCTGATTATATGCTGCACCGTAATAAATTGAGGTGGCTTGTCTTTGATATAGATATCGTTGTCGAATGGCAATGAGTCTTGATTGCTGGTTCAGTGGTTCGGACGGTAGATTGCTTCTCGCTGTCATCTTTGACTTCGCTAGCAGGTGAGGAGACGTGACCATAGAGCATGGCAAAAAGAGACACGAAACAACTTTATTTTTAGTAAAGAGTTATCTAGACTGGGCTTGTATTAATCCTTGTTGAGTATTGAAGAAAATAAACTAGTGAAATGCTCTAAAACTAAAGTAAATTGGCAATATTAGGTAAGACCGGGCAGGGCCGGTGCGTCCGGTGGTGGCCGTATTAGCCGAGACGTCAAACCGTACGTCTTCTTCCTACAACATCGTGAACCTGCGATTCGCGAATACGTCAATCTCATTGACTACTTCTTTTGTAGTGTACTTTTATCTTGTATCCATCCCAGGAATCCGCCTTAGAAACCAGAGGTTTGTTGCTTTACGGCGGACTGCGTGGTCAGAATTAATAGTGTGGGAATGGATATGCAAAATAAAGCGGAGCTTTGCCAGCGGGCCCGTCGATAAAATTAAGACTACCTTTCTTCTATTCAGTTTACGGTAAGAGAAGCCTATTTTTTCAGGAAGTCCTCTTCATATCACGTTCTATAAGAAGTAGCGACCGGGGTGCTCCACCACGCAGCTCTCACGCACCACGTCGACATGTCTGACTCAGTCAATTTCTGTATCCTCTCGAATCCTGATATCTCGGGCATCGGGGTGCGTACCGCGGTGTACGCCCAGAATCTGCTTAGCTTCATACCTGCTCTCTATGCGCTCCATAACGATGGGAGGGTTTCACAGGCGGAATTGCGATCCTTGGAAACACAGTCGACGACTATCCTCATCACGGCATTCGCACTCTTGGGTTGACGAACTTCCATGCAACGATCATTTTGGATCTGAGTTGGATGAACAATACAAACACGTTCATTTATTTCCTGCTTTTCATTCGCAACAAAGCAACGCCTCCTTCTAATGATGAGGAGGCCGATAAATCATACCTCAGGAAATATATTGAACGGCTGTCGAATCGTTCATCCGGGCAACCAAATGGACCGCAGCGAACCTCACAATTGACCCCAAAATATTGGTCACGTTGGCTCGCTAATATCATCGAGACAGCTCTCGATCCTGTCGTTATTATTGGCTCCCTTCATGTCTCTTATGGCTGCCATAGGAATCTGGCTCTGGAGTCGACCGGCCACATTCAGTGATTCACCATTATGCGCGATCTCAGCTTCCGTCGTTATTTTGGGCCAGAAAGTTCCACTGGGATCCCAAGGGCTGAGGGGATGGTCAATATTCATTTATGCCCTCCTCCATGTTCCCTGGTTAAATCTTCTCATTCCTGTATGTGTATTCCTCATACCGTACATTGCCTATAATCGTATGGCTTTGACAGGGGTGACAGGGAGGACCACACTAATATGGAGCGTCAGAAGAAGGTCACCGCGCTGAATGTGGCGGCTATGGAGAATGACCCCCAAGAGTATACCCGGGCGAACCAGGAAGCTGATAAGGAGAGCATCCCTGTGCCCTCCCCTGGTGACATTAGCATGAAACCAATCAATGGCAGTTTATTTGCGCTTTTCATCATAAACATCATCTTCCTCATTGATGTTGAACTTGAAATTAACAAGAATACCTCCTTACAGCAGAAAGGTGATTCTATGTGGACATTTGGCCAAACACTTGCTCTACTATTGCTACTTGTTCACCTTCGAGACCTGGCTGAAACATTCTTGAAGCGACATGAAAAGAATATCCAAAGAGTTGCAAACAATAAATTACTTCGCCAGGTCTTAGATTCTGAGGGTAATCCAGATATGAACAAAATTAAGGTATTTATTGAAGGAGGGCTGATGTCAATATCCAGGGTGAGAGCTGTTTCCAATAGGATTAAAGAGTCACTCATTCCATTCTATTAGGTGGAGAGCATGGCACTGCTCTCCATGCTGCATCATTGCAAGGAAATTTAGAGATTGCCAAATGGCTTGTTGAGAAAGGTGCTGATATCAATATCCAGGGTGAGAGCTATTTGAATAGGATCAAGGAGTCACTCATTCTCTTCTATTAGGTAGAAACCATGTCACTGCTCTCCAAGCTGCATGGTCATCAGAACATTGGGAGATTGTCAAATTCCTTGTTAAAAAATGTGATGATATTCATACCCTGGGGGAGAGCTATTTCCAATAGGAAAAATGAGTCACTCATTCCATTCTATTAGGTGAAATGTATGACACTGCTCTCCATGCTGTATCACAGGAGGGATATCAAATGTGAGGCTTGTTGATTCTCATGTTTGCAAGGCAAGTACTTATGAAGCACATCTGTCAAATGTGAGGCTCATTGATCCTCACATTTGCAAAGCAAGTGCTTATCAAGTACATCTATTCAAATGTGAGGCTCATCGATCCTCATATTGGCAAGGCAGACACTTATGAAGCACATCTATCAAATGTAAGGCTGGTTGATCCTCACATTTGTAAAGCAAGTGCCTATCAAGTGCATCTATTCAAATGTGAGGCTCATTGATCCTCGCATTTACAAAGTAAGTCCTTATGAAGCATGTCTATCAAATGTGAGGATCAAATGTGAGGCTCGTCAATCCTCACATTTGCAAAGCAAGTGCATATTAAGTGTATCTATTCAAATGTGAGGCTTGTCGATCCTCACATTTGCAAATCAAGTACTTATCAAGCATCTCTATCAAATGTGAAGCTCATTGATCCTCACATTTGCAAAACAGGTGCTTATGAAGCACGTCCATCAAATGCGAGGCTTGTCGATCCTCACATTTCATAGACATGCTTCATAAGCACTTGCCTTGCAAACATGAGGATTGATGAGCCTCACATTTGATGGACATGCTTCATAAGTGCCTGCCTTGCAAATGTGAGGATTGATAGATGTGCTTCATAAGCGCCCACTTTGCAAATGTGCTTCATAAGCGCCCACTTTGCAAATGTGAGGATTGACGTGCCTCACATTTGAATAGATGTGCTTAATATGAACTTGCTTTGCAAGTGTGAGGATCGATGAGCCTCACATTTAATAGATGTGTTGGACACATCTATTGCAAATGTGAGGATTGACGAGCCTCACATTTAAATAGATTCACTTGATAAGCACTTGCTATGCAAATATGAGGATCAATGAGCCTCACATTTGATAGATGTGCTTCTTAAGTACTTGCTTTGCCATTGTGAGGATTGACGAGCCTCACATTTGAATAGATGCACTTAATAAACACTTGCTTTGCAAATGTGAGGATCGACGAGCCTCACGTTTGAATAGATGCACTTAATAAACACTTTGCAAATGTGTGGATTGACGAGCCTCATGTTTGAATATATACACTTCGTAAGCACCTGCCTTGCAAATGTGAGGATCGACAAGCCTCACAATTGATAGATGTGCTTCATAAGCACCTCATTTGCAAATGTGAGGATCAACAAGCCTCACATTTGATAGACATGCTTGATAAGTACTTGATTTGCAAATGTGAGGATCGATGAGCCTCACATTTGAATGGATGTGCTTAATATGCACCTGCTTTGCAAATGTGAGGATTGATGAGCCTCACATTTGATAGATGTGTTGGATGCATCTATTGCAAATGTGAGAATTGATGAGTCTCACATTTAAATAAATTCACTTGATAAGCACTTGCTGTGCAAATATGAGAATCGACGAGCCTCACATTTGATAGACATGCTTCTTAAATACTTGCTTTGCAATTGTGAGGTTTGACGAGCCTCATGTTTGAATAGATGCACTTCATAAGCTCTTGCTTTGCAAATGTGAGGACTGACAAGCCTCACATTTGAATAGATGCACTTGATATGCACTTGCTTAGTAAATGTGAAGATCGACAAGCCTCACATTTGATAGATGTGCTTCATCAGCACCCACTTTGCAAATGTGATCATCAACGAGCCTCACATTTGATAGACATGCCTGATAAGTACTTGATTTGCAAATGTGAGAATCGACCAGCCTCACATTTGAATAGATGCGCTCAATATGTACTTGCTTTGCAAATGTGAGGATTGACGAGCCTCACATTTGATAGATGTGTTTGATAAGTACTTGATTTGCAAATGTGAGGATCAACGAGCCTCACATTTGAATAGATGCACTTCATAAGTGCTTGCTATGTGAGGATCAACGAGCCTCACATTTGAATAGATGCACTTGATATGCACTTGCTTTGCAAACCTCATATCAGCAAGGCAGATGCTTATCAAGCATGTCTATCAAATGTGAGGCTCAACAGTCCTCACATTTGCAAGGCAAGCACTAATCAACCACATCTATCAAACATGAGGCTCGTTGATCCTCACATTTGCAAAGCAAGTGCTTATTAAGCGCATCTATCATATGTGAGGCTTGTCAAACCTCACGTTTGCAAGGTGAGTGTATATCAGGTGCATCTATCAAATGTGAGGCTTGTCAATCCTGACATTGCAAGGCAAGTGGACTTCACATTTGCAATAGATTCGTCTCAAAGTGGGCAGTACAGAGAATGCAAGGGTTAATGAACCTCTGCTGGTGATACAGGTACCTTTTAATCCGTGATATCAAATACAAGGCTCAACAAAATGGAAGTGCTTCTTAAATGTCAGGCTCGACGAACCTCTTACCGGTGGCACAGGTACCTTTTAATCTGTGATATGGCATACAAGGCTCAACAAATCCCCCATGTGCAATGCAAGTACTTCCTATTCTGTAAATCATATGACAAACCTCATATTTGCAAGGCAAACACTTATCAAGCATGTCTATCAAATGTGAGGCTTGCCAATCCTCACGTCTGCAAGGCACATGCTTATCAAGCACATCTATCAAATGTGAGGCTCGTCGATCCTCACATTTGCAAGGCACATGCTTATCAAGCACATCTATCAAATGTGACACTGCAGGCTGGTCAATATTTTCCAGACTGGAAAATGATCTGGAAAATATCTGGATTTGAGTGAAATTTCCAGCTGTCATCCAGCCCTGGAAAATGTTTGGAATTTGTCTGTTTTTCCTGGTGTTTTTTAGGACAGGAAAGTGGTAGGAAAGTGGCCCAGAAAATGCCTTGGAAAAAAGTCTAAAACTGTGAGGAAAAGTTGGTATTTCTGTGTCATTTTCCGAGCCTGGATAAAATCCAGATTATATCAACTATGCTCAATATTTTCCAAGCCTGATAAAAGTCTGGATAGTGACTGGAACGGTGTATGAAATTTAGGGAGAAGCTGGATGTATTACAGGTGTTTTCCCACCTTAGGAAAGTATGATATTTATGACATAGGAAAAGTCAAAGATTATTTAAAATATCTTTGCTATGTACCAGTGTGTTTTCCACCAGTTTTCCAAGGATTTTCCAAGTTATATTCCAAGTAAATATACAGGGTGTCTTCCTGGGATATTCTGCACTGTTTACTAGTACTTTTCCTACTTATTTTACTGCTCATGTTCACAGTATTTTCCGAATAGGGTTTCCAGCTACTGGGAGGCTGGAGGCTGGAAGTTGGAGGCTAGAGGTTAAACTCTGGAGGTTGGAGGCTAGAGGCTGGAGGATGAACTCTTGAGGTTAGAGGCTAAAGGCAGGAGGCTGGAGGCTAAACACTGGAGGCTGGAGGCTGGAGACTAGAGGCTAAACTCTGGAGACTAGAGGCTGAAGGCTAAACTCCAGAGGCTGGAGGTTGGAGGTTGGAGGCTAAATTCTGGAGGCTAAACTCCAGAGGCTGGAGGCTGAAGGCTAAACTCTGGAGGCTGGAAACTAGACTTCAGAGGCTGGAGGCTAGAGGCTAAACTCACTGGAAGCAATGAGTGATTTTCCTATCTATATTTCCAATCTAATGGGCTAGCCCATTATATTTTTGGCTGTCCAGGGTGAAGGGGGAGGTCCCTGGCTTATCTAAAAATATCCTCAGGTAGCCAGGGCTTAGGGTCCACGGGTCCCACCCCTAACTTTGATCAACAGTCCTTCCTTCCTTTTTGAGATAATTGAGAGTGGTATGAGGAGAAGGGAGCCATTGCGGGTGTTAAAGCTGCGGGACCTTGATTATCAGAGTTTGAGGATGATGGCAGACATAAAAAACCTAGAGTGTCATGGATCAGACTCGGGGTCCCGGGTCCTGGTCTTCCTGGGCAAGCCCATCTTTATTTTTCAGGGTGTGTGACATAGCCTGTCACATAATGAGGCAGTCACATGAAAAATATATTCATATGATAGCCAGACCTCGAATGTGGTAGGAGGAGGTATCAAGTGTGGGCTAACTTTGATGTGGCTGCTAATATGAATTTATTTTATCTATTAGTAATAATGACCAAGAGCATGTAAATATAATAGGCTGTACAGCCTGAAGGGGGAGGTCCCTGGTTTATTTAAGAATCTCCTCAGGTAGCCAGGGGTTAGGGCCCTTGGGTCCCACCGCAAACTTTAGTCAAAAGTGCCTCCTTCCTTTTAAGTTAATTAGTGGTGGTACGAGGAGAAGCGAGCTATTGCAGGTGATAGAAGTATGGGACATGGATTTTTTTAAGTTGGATAATGTTTGGATATATCGAAAACCTTGGTTCTAAGTCATTAGACCTGGTGTCCCGGGTCCTCATCCCCTGCCCCAAGTGTGTCCTCCCCAACAGCTGTCTCTTAACATAGTGGGCTCTGGAGCCTGATAGGGGAGGTCCCATGCTTATCTGAAGAGAGGGTAGGTTGGTGCGTACTTAAAGACTGAGGTTCCCACCGCAAACTTGGGACAAATATTCAATTAAATTTCTTTTTTACAGCCTCCACTATTATATCGTGCCCTGTGTAGGTGATATTTGAATTCAGCCGCACTGCAGCTGCCTTGGCAACATCCTGCCGAGCGACAAAGAATAACACAAAGAATAACACTAAGGTACCGATATTCGACATTTTTTGGCGATTCATGCCTTGCATAAGAGTTTTTATATTTAAATATTCTGCGGAATTTATGCAGAGCTGTCGAGCATAGGTACGCAAGTTCACCTTGTTGTGCGGAGTTCGAATGATGGTCCAATGTGGGTGTCAAAGCACATCTGCGCTCCGCTCTCTCCGCTCCACTCTTGACACCCATCCCTACCACTCACTCATCCATCCCCTAGACCTCTTACAATCCTATTCAAGCATCCAATTCGGCATGTAAGCCGTGTTTGTTTATTTTCAGAACATTATTTACTCTTTATATATGCCCGAATGTCCGCTTTGCAAGATACCCTCTCAAGATGTCCCTCGACACAAGAAGCGGTTCCATGGGCATGTTTATAGCCTTGCAAGCGGTAAATATGATTATCAGTTATATTTAACACACTCTTATCATTCCTCAGGTGTCCCTTACGAACGAATCATCCGCACGGCACCCTTAGCTTTCCTTAACTGCCCACATGTCGAGAACTCCCAGCAATGTCGTTACCAGCACAAGGACTTCAGCAAGATCAAGACTCATTTCAAGGAGAAGCATAATTACAATTCACATGTCACCGCGCTCATTACTTTATGGCCAGATCCTGCTGCTGCTGATGTTATTGAAGTTGATTCTGCCAGAGGTAAGTCCGCTTTAGTTCTAACTGGTTCATATGTCTCTTTTTTCGCTTTTCTCTGTCTCGACCAATGAGGCACACGCTCTATCGAATCCGTGACTCCTTGACTGTCTCACCGTATATTTCTTCTTTTATATTAATTCTACAGCAGTCAATAGTTTTATGCTTTCCCATGACGCCTGTAGGGAACACATGCTTTTGGCTCACGGGTTTCCTTGTTTGGGGTCGCCGGCCGGCCGAAACACAAAGCCGACTATTTTTAACCCGTATATTTCTGTAAACGTCGTCCTGTACACCACTCGACCAATCAAATATAGCAAGGTCCGTGCTGAGTTCTTTTAGAGACACGAACAGTGGGAGGTTCTTGTCGCCTTATTCGATAGATTGGTTGCAGGAGATGAGCAATCGAATCTAATTAAAGATCTCTGGATTTCAAGTATGGCAGTCACCCAATCCACTGTTTTGGATTAGGAGCCATCAGTACCGGCTGTTCCAATTTTTGATTTCTCCCATGGAGTCGTTTCTTGTCCCGAACCAACGATATCTTTATTTTTTCTCTTCGATATTTCCGACTATTTTTGAAGCAGATGTCAGGCAAGTTAGCCAGATAGTCTTTTTCAACGGGAGAGACCTCCACGCAACTCATCCACCAACAAATAACAATGCAAATATATGACAATTCGCAGGCAGAAAAGATTATCCAGGTTGGATGCCAAGAGTAGATCCGAAATTCGAAGAAGTACTGCTCAATCGGCATGACCTTACAAACCGTTCTCAACAGCTATCTCTTCGTCGGACTGGTTAAATGAATGCAAATATTCTCATACAATATGGTTTACCAAAGGTTAACTGCCAATCATCTATCCTGATTTAAGCAGAGCTGTGCCGTTTTTCCCCTTAGTGAGACTGATGTACCGCTCCATCCACCTTTGGCTTTCACTTGCAAGCGAATCACTGTGTTCACCGCCATAGAATCCCAAACGCTGAGATTTTGGGTTCTCTGTAATGTTTTCTTTTCTTTTCAAGAGTATTTTTGAAAAGATGTATAAAAGGGGAAGCAGAACACCACAGTCTCTTCATCAGCCCCTCGTGCTGACATTGCTTCAATGGCCTTCAAAGCATTAGCCATCTTTGCCTCCCTCGTCTTCCTCGTCGTGGCAGTACCTCAGGCTGCTCCGGACCCCGCGACCACAGCGAGCATAACATGCCCCGATGGCAATATAGCCCCTCACTCCGCTTGCTGCCCTTTCTTCGCTTTACGCGATGATATGCTGGAGCACTTGTACAACCTACTATACTATTCGGTTGTCTTGCTCTAATTTTTTCCTATTAATACCTTCCAAGGTGTTTGCGGTGAAGATGCTCATCAGGCCGTCCGTCTTATTTTCCGTACGTCCCCGAACGCATCTGAAGTCTTCGTTAGCACTTATTCCCTTGCAGACGACTCGATTGGTTTCTCCCAAGAGATGCACGCTAAAGGCATCTTCTCCGGTGGAGGAGCCGACGGTTCAGTGCTCGTCTTCCCCGATGTCGAGGCGAATCGTTCAGAAAATGCCGGTATCGCAGATGGTGTCAATGGTCAACTTCGCTTCCTGGCAGCTCACCCGGTTACCGCTGCCGATCTTGTCCGATTCGCCGCTGCCGTCGGTATCACCAACTGCCCTGGTGCATCCAGGCTTAAATTCTTCACTGGTCGTCCAAATGCCACCGCACCTTCTCCTGAAGGTCTCGTCCCCAACCCCGCAGACTCGGTCACTAAGATTCTCGCACGTTTCGCGGATGCCGGTAACATCGCTCCCGCCGAGGTCGTTGCATTACTGGCTTCTCACAGTATTGCCAATGCCAATTTCGTCGACCCAAAGATCCAAGCTATTCCTTTCGACAGCACTCAGAACACCTTCGACGCTTAACTTATCCTTGAGGTCTGGCTCAAGGGTATCGGCTTCCCTGGAAGCGCTAACAACAGTGGTAAGTTTTATTATTTAGATGTGATGCAGTGTCTGAACTCATCTTCTTGGTTTATAGTCGAAGTCTCATCTCCTCTTCCCATCGGCACCACGGCTCAGCCAGGTGAATTGCGTCTCCAATCTGACTTTGCTCTCGCTCAGGACCCACGAACGTAAGCGTCATCCATTTTGAAAATCAATTTGACTCTGAAAAATGTTGCAGCGCCTGTGTCTGGCAAAGTTTCATCAACGACCAAGAACTGATGCAGAATGCATTCATTGAGGCCGTCGACAAGATGTCTAGAATTGGCTTGGCACACCCCGAAAATCTCATTGATTGCTCGGTAGTTGTTCCCCAGCCGGTTGCCAAGGTCACGAAGCCCGCCACGTGAGTTCTTTTCAGTGTTTTCTCTCTCTTTCAAATGGATATTCATGTTTTGTTTCTAGGTACCCCGCGACGAAATCTTTCAAAGATATTCAACGGGCTTGCTTCGAGTGCTTCGAGTCTCCTTTCTCGAGTCTCGCTTCCGATCCAGGTCCCACTGAAACCCTCGTTGCGTAAGTCTTTTATATGACTGTGGCCATTATAAGTACCTACTCATCACCTCTTTCAGAGGCCAAGTCGGTACTTAGAGATTTATTTGGTATAAATGTTTTGTTTGTTTTCCAGCTGCCTAAACAAAAATATTATATTCGTTTCGTTTCCTCCCAACTTGCACAAAATGCGAACCTATCCTGTGTGATGTATTTTCAGAAAGCCCATAGTCGTGCACTTGAAGAACTTATCATACGTGGGCTGATTTGACCAGTGCTTGATCAAGCTTCTTAGATTTTTGTGACATATGGGCGGACAGTGAAGCAGCCCTTATGACTTCAATTTTTCTCAAAATCATATATATTTCAATAATCACAGTAAAAAGGACACAAATGGTATCCAACAAGAGTCCTTATAAAACCTATTCGACAGGAAGTGGAAAGAACATCTCCATGCCTCGGGTTCAGCTTGGTCAACGATTCACGGTTTCACCAAACTCAGCCAATGCCATGTAGGTCACAGGGGCCTGATATGGTGAATATTGAAACCTCAGGCATGCTACTGTAATCCATGGTCCAGTTGCAAGCTTGCAAACATCAGGCTTTTCCCAGCCCAAGAACAGTGAAGTCTCTGTGTGAGATTTAACCTTGCCAAATATTTCCAAAAAGATTCCGATGAGTCAACACTGGCAGCAGGTTATCAAGGACTGGTACAATTCAGATCCCTCCTGGAACCATCACATTCCATTGAAAGATTGGAAACAAGCTTGGATAACGGAATTAAGAAGGACCCTTGCACAAAAATACTATGACCGGAAATTGATTGTCCAGCAGTATGAACGGTAAATTATAAAAACGTATCCTAAGATTTCTACGAACTCTACTCTTTTAGGGAACTAGGCGCTATCTAAACTACGATGAGATTAATTCTTTCTTTGCAGCTCTTTATATATGTTTCTTCTATGCTATGAGTCATCCCAACTCTTTAATATAGTTATTCAAAATGACTCTTCTTCCTAGCTGCGATTAGGAATGATATCATTTTTACTGCGATTCTAGAGTCATTTCATAGCCTTTTCATACAAAGTTTGACTTTCACGGTACCGAATGTGGAGCATCGAAGAAACAGATGACTGTATACAATGAAACATCGGAAGCTACGAGTCAAAAATTACACAGCCCTCTATAGAAGAATCAATATTCAGCGGAACCAGAGATAAATGACTTGAATCAGAATTGAAGAAAGTATGTATTGCGTTGTCCAAAGCTGCGCATTTTTATAAAACTACAAGTTGAGTCCTGCGCTCCGCTCCGGTGACGTCGCTGAGGCGGATGTTTTAAAAGAGTTATACAATAAGTATTTATCTAATTATAGCGAATATGTACATGAAGTTTCGAGTTCAATTGTAATTTAAGTTGCAAGTGTTTAGGGGGTTTGGGACGCATGAGAGTAAGTTTCGAATTCGGGTAAATATTGCCTATGAAGATACTAAGAACATAGGTGTTAGCATTGACTGTTATTATATAATGTCATTAAATTTACGTACGTCATGGAAACTTAAACAGTTTATGATGAAGAAAAATTTCCTGTTGACTGTAGATTCCTGCTTGCAATGCTCAATTGCTATTACACGGACAGTCATCTTGAAAATAAGGAATGTGTCCCACAGTTTCTTGTCTAATTCTTCGGGTCGCATGCCTGAAACCTTTGGAACTTCATAGAATGTTCGTTGTGGGTTCTGTGGGAGAGAACTACCGTCTGATGATCCGTACGTTTCTCGCAACGCTCGAGCAGTGTGTTCAATATTCACTTGAGGGGAGTGGTGATTTTCGTCTATATCCATCGCGCCATCGTTTGTCATGCGATCAAGTGAGTGTTGTCTGTTTTCCGTATTCGCATTTGGAGTCAACCCGAATTCCGTATTTTCGAAGTGGGGAGAGGATGTCGTGGTTTGGGGAGTGTGGATGAACGCAGCAGAGTTGATGTCTTGAATAGCAGTCAGGTTGTGTTCGAGTAAGGGATTGTCTGCACATTCTATGGTTCGATCAATGTCCATGTTGATTTATCATGAATATTTCCTACCACGTGTGGTTATTCTGTCGGCATCTTTGCTCTCAAGTTCGTGGTGGCCAGTAGTCTCTGACAATGGAGGAGGGTTTGACGCAGTATCTGCTTTGATTTTCACAATTAGTTTATTTTTTATTTTCTTCAAATTTTAAATGAATGGTATATAAACTCACTGCTATGGTTAGCTGTTCGTACTGAGGTCAGGTTTGGAGGGGAAGGTACATGATACATCGCTGAGAGGTTATGTATCGTTGCAGTTGGGGGGAGTGGTCGAAGATAGGGTGAGTTTACCGAGCTTTCGTGCAAAAATATGTATTGTTGGTTCGGCGGGGAGGTGGAGAGAGGGAAATAACCGGCATGGGTCCCATCATGGAAGCTGGGTCATTTCATGACATAGAGATAAACGTGGCTCGTGGGTCTATTATTTTTCATTTAGTCGTCATCGCAGTTGACAGGTTGATATTCACATTGTTATGATAAACCCAACTTATGGAGCCCGAGGGGCGCCAGCTTAAGAAAATGGGTATTGAGTAATGGGCAATGAGTAACAGTGGGCAATAGGCAATGGGTATTGGATTATGACTTTTGGTTCTTGCTGTTGAAATTATGGCTGGAGAATACATATTAGAGCTCAGGAAGGTACTGTACGGCCTTGTAGAAGCTAAATACATAGGTACGCAGAGAAAAACCTCCCCTTCGGAAGTGCATACAGGGTTGCCGTGGCCGCGGGAGATAAAATTAGAAGGGCAATATCGGCCGATTTCGTCTGGTTCGATTATGAGCGACACCTTCGGTGGCTTGCATTTTGCGCCTATTTTCCTTGAAGGCAGGACCTGGAAGAACTTCTCATAAGTATTCAGTGAATCAGTAACACCAAGCAGGCCGCCATAAACATCATCCACCCTTGGCACTGGACGTCCATGTCCTGTTCAGCTTCTCCCTGATATGTAGGTCATACATATATTTAAATATTTTGGCTATTTTGTCGGTAGGAAGGGATTTGAACCTTCGTTATGGGAGCATTGAACATATATGTGACCACAATTCTCTGTATTCATGTTCCAGGAAAATAGATAATCCGAGAAATAGTAGACACAATTTGTGGGTAAAACTGGAACTCACTTTTCACCAGTTTTTACTCGATATATGCACATTAATTGTGAGATGAGGGCACAGAACGGTACCGCAGCGACACGCGTCTGACCTCTCTAAGAATAGCTAACGAATCACACTTCACCACTCCTTCGCAATGGGGTAACATCTTGCGATGGACCGATCATTTCAAGTAAAATATTTATTTTTACTTGCCTATAGTTTATGGAGGTGGATCCAAGTCACTCTGCTCCGGAATGAAACAATGTGCAGACGAAAATACAAATACAAAAACCCAATACCAATTACCCATTACCCAATACTCATTGTTTTAAGCTGGCGCCCGTCGGGCTCCATACTAATTGTAAGATTAGTGCCTTCGAGAAGCCACTTAGCATGACACAATTGGACATCTTTGGATCGAAGCACCTTAGTATAACTATTTTTTCTCATGTGATGTCACATCTATAATATATTGAAGACATGACAATTAAGGAATAGTTTTCTTTGAAAAGATGAAAAGAAGGGACATAGTTGGATCATGTGATTTGGCTATTATTGGTGGATTTGCATCTCAGCAATTGCTCAGAAGTTAATGTTTAATTTCTGGAAGCGTGATTCAGCCAGATGTGTGGAAAATAATTAGAACATCGCGTACCTTCAGAGTTTCTGTGTTATCTCCGGCGTCGAAATTTTTGAAGTTCACCGTAAGTGTGTCAATCTCATCCTGGTTTAGTTGGATTTCGCACCCAATTTTTGAGTGTATGTTCTTTTAGTGCAATTATTCGATTTCTGCTGGTATTGCTGACTTCAAAGCTCCCTTTTATAGTGTTCTAGTAGCCATTAATTTATTATCCTTCTCAATGGTATGACTTAGAATGATGACTCTTAAATGCATCGCGGCTCCGCCAGAAGGTTATTGAGTCATCAGGTAATTAACTCATCAATGAATGATTGAATTGCAGAATGTGATCCCGAAAGAGACATAATAGCCAAAAATAAGAAAGATGACCTCCACTTAATAGTTTTATAAAAATGCGCAGCTTTGGACAACGCAATACATACTTTCTTCAATTCTGATTCAAGTCATTTATCTCCGGTTCCGCTGAATATTGACTCTTCTATAGAGGGCTGTGTAATTTTTGACTCGTAGCTTCCGATGTTTCATTGTATACAGTCATCTGTTTCTTCGATGCTCCACATTCGGTACCGT
>KN837181.1:118504-173523 GCA_000827215.1 Sphaerobolus stellatus SS14
CCCTTTGGGGGATGAATGCTAATATTACTCGAGGGTTCTCTTCAGGACCAATCGTATGACTCGTTGTGGCGGCCACCGGAGCTCTGTTGCTCGCTGTTGCTTGATTGCGCACTGTCAAGCTTAATATAGCCATCGATATCAATTCTTTACCGTGGGAGCATCAGCAGCGAACCCCGATCCGCCACACACTACACGCCCCTTTGGGGGATGAATGCTAATATTACTCGAAGGTTCTCTTCAGGACCAATCATATGACTCGTTGTGGCGGCCACTGGAGCTCTGTTGCTTGCTGTTGCTTGATTGCACACTGTCAAGCTTAACATAGCCATCAATATCAGTTCTTTACCGTGATTTATCAAGAATACCCGCTACCTTTATGGTTCTCGGATAGACTATGGCAAATACTCGGATAATATCACTGCTTCTGAGATATATATTATTTTCATGCCAGTAGTGGTTTTTCTTCATTGAGCTTCAGTGTCCATCAGTGGTCCGTGCCCAACAAGCTGATTCAGACCAAGTCCAATCTGCAAAACGTATGACATGTACAAAAATGTATTTGGGAAGCTAAATATTGAGAAGAGCATCAACTCCGATCCTTCCCCACACTACACACTTCCTGTGAGGGTTGACTAACCGATGAGTACCAATATTGCTCGAGCGATTGCGTCAACGCCAATCTCATGGATCGCTGTGGCGGCCACTGCCTCGGTGGCGCGGTGTCAGGACTAAATCAAGAATGCTATTCGCTTGCTTTATGGTTCTTGGGACGACTATTAATCTTACTAGTATCATGTTCTAATATTTCTTTTCTTTCCTTTCTTTTTCATCCCAGTAGTGTCTTCGTTGAGCTTCATGTCCTTTCGTGGTTAGCGCCCAGGCAATTGTGTGAAGGATACCGAAAGTAACCCTGAGCACAGCAGATACTTCTGAAAGTATAGCAAGTGACCTTTACGTTATAGACTATATAATAAAATGTTCTGAAAATGTAAAAATGAATTCTGGATGCATGCGTAGGTATCGTCGTAGAAATCGCGAGACTCCAGCGAAGCAGAGGGAATATAGCGAGACTTGGGAATAAGACTTGTCAGACTTGCGTGAACTTGCACCTGCCAGATTTGGCAGGAGGGACTTGCCGGACTTGGCAGATTGGACTTGCGGGTGGAATGGATTTGCGCCTGCCGGCTGGGAGGGAATATAATGAGACTTGGGAATAAGACTTGTTTGTCTTGCATGGACTTGCACCCGCCAAATTTGGCAGGAGGGATTTGCCGAACTTGGTTGATTGGACTTGCGGGTGAAATGGACTTGCATCTGCCAGGTTGTTCATACTAGATTGTGTCAATGTATACCAGGCCTTCTAACAACATCTAAGCTAAGATAATGATGAAAATAACTTTAGTAAGTTCCTCTCTAACTGGTGTCTATTACTCGAATTAAACATTACTCTCAGTATCTGACTACTGATGCTCACTGTCATATTACTAATGAAGTTCGATAAGTCCATTCATTCAGATACAAGTAGGATACCTTGATATTCCTGAGTTCCAAATTGAAGTATGACATTCACTAATGCTAAAAAAAACAGCTCAGAACAAGTATCCGATATGTATGGGTCTGCCCAGCTTTTCTCACAAGACTCCCTTCTTATGTAGAACATCTATGACTAATTAACTACAAAAAATAAATAAATAACAAACTCTATAAGTGAGGTACTGCATTTACCTGCAAGTCCTTTATGAGTTTTCTTGAAATCCTTAAATAGTTCCTCACAAGTCTCCCGCAAGTCCCCCACAAGTCCTGTGAGAGGCCTCAGCAAATCCTCTGAAAATCTCCCAAAAGTGTCTGCAAGTGTGAAAATCTCTTTGCAAATCTCCTTAAATGGTCGGGTTGTTTTAATTTGAAGAAGGCCTGCTTATTGAATCCAGTGCAAACAGTCTAGCACAAGTCCACAGTAAATCTAGCAGTAGAAGTTCTGCACATGGTGTGCTATACTTTAACTTCTTTACCAGTGTAGATATAACCTATTGTGAAGATGCTCTGTAGATAGGATATTATTCTAGGTCACTAAGTATTGAACACCCGGGACATAATAGTCAATGCATTTATCCTCATAATGATATAATAATATCACATACTTGAAAAGCTTGCACAAGTCCCTCATAAGTCTCACAAAGCCTTCGACATAATGTGATCCATCCCATGAGTGAAGTATACCTCATATTTACCAAGTATTACTGATAAGGCATATGCTACTTCTAAAGGCTACATAATGTTTTATAGAGCAAGGCTGATATGAATTCCACCCAAGTCCACAAGTCCCATGTAAATCCTTCATTGAGTGGAGGCAAGTCCATCACAAGTCCATTGCAAATCCATTGCAAGTCCACTGAGAAACTTGTGGGACTTGGACTTGTCCAGCCAAAAAGCCACACAAGTCTGCACAAGTCTATCTTTGGCAGGGACAAGTCCATTTTGCAAGTCCAAAAGTGCTATCTTGCCAGCTGGCACCCACTAGAATATACTGATGTATAGTACACCCCATAATAGCTTTGAGAAGGAAGTAATGAGGATAACCTGTATAATAGGCTTTCTAATCAGTGACTGTATAGAGGAGGAGACCAATACTATTGGTGACTGTATCAAGGTGCTTGATGCTCCATCATTGGTGAAAGTCTTGACATGCTTAGGCTCAGACATAAGTAGTGCATATTGATATGGTTAGGTTGAAATACTATACACAACTCAGAAATATAAAAAGAATAATGAAAATGGCTTTGCTTGTTCCTCATCCTTGGTCTTCTGTTAATTAGATACATGTGCTTACTATCCCCTTGTTAGGATTATTAATTGAGATAATTGAGATTTAGAAGTGACTATAAACATTTGTAAATGCTTATTTTTTCAGTAAAAAGGAGCTGGGATATCCTTTCATTCTCAAACTCAAGTACCTGGTTCAGAACAGGTACCTCAAATGCTCAGTCAGCTATAAATGGTGGAATATATATCTCTAGGAAATCTTTGAGTAACACATCGGCACTCCTACAGGTTTGTTGCTATTTATCAGCAAATCTTCTCTAAAGGGCCTGGTAAGGCCTGCAAGTCCTGCGAATCTTGGCAGGTCCCACACAAGTCCCTGTATGTCTCATGCAAGCTGCTGCAAGTCTTGCACATGTCACTGTTAGTCTCAGGCAGGTTGCTGCAAATTCTCTGCAAGACCTCTGCAAGACCTCTGCAAGACCTCTGCAAGATTCCCCTAGCTGCAGCTTTGTACATCATACCTCCCATTGTGGGTGATGATTGGTAGACATTGTGAGGGCAACAAAACCAAAGAAACTAGGTAAACTGCCTTTCTATTCATCCTGAGAGCTGTATTAATACAAAGGATGCCTATTTTTGGAAAATATGCTTAAATTATTTGACAGACTCTCTATAATCCACTGCTTTTCTTGCCCTTTTGCTATGATGCACCTCATTAATGACGTTTTCTACAAGTCCCAATTGACGTTTGACTCCTGATGAGATATTACCATCCTTAGCCTGAGTTTCTTTCTGGGTTGTAGTTGCATTGCTAATAGATATGTGATCATCTGAGTGGGATCCCATTCAAGTCCCACACAAGTCCCACGCAAGGTGCACAAGTCCTCGGGACTTCCTGAGGTCTTTATGAATCCATGCTACCAATCCAAATCCTCTAATTTACCCAAGTTATTAAGCCTAAAAATATTCCTTTGAAATGCGCTGGAAGTCAAGCTGTATCTAAAAAGGTGTTACATCCTGATATCTAGGTGTCACTTCGGAGCCCGGATGATTTAACTGAAAGGACTTGGCTTCAACTTATATGTTGCACTCTTAGTTGTATGCATTGTCCTTATTTCAGAATGAAGTTGAGACAAACAAAAGATCGGAGTCTGATGGCTGTCACAGACAAGTCAGTATAAGAGAACTTGGAGACCAAGTATAGTAGAACGGAGAGAGGATAGACAGATGGAGGCCGGAAGGAGTTAACAGAATAACAAAGTTGATTTCTGACTACTGAACCATAATACAATTGCGGCTATTTATACTAAATGGAGCCTGAGAATAAATGGAGTAATAGTCAGGGTTACGGAGATGAAATGGATAAGGAAAGTATAATAATAAATGTGGTTGGTTGGCAATAACATAAAGCGGAGGCCGATGAGAGTATAATGTAAAAGTCATGTGGAACATAAAACATGTGAAATCATAAGTGATGCTTGGCATTGATGAGAAATAAGCGAGATAAGAAAAACGGAGATCCGAAAAGTAAGGAACGACTGAGTGAAGTAAAAGTAAAGATGGAGGTCCGAAGATAAATAGAATATAAACGAAAATCACAAATGATAAAAGAAATCAAAGATGAATAACATGACGGAGTCCAAATGAAATCAAAGATGAATACAGAGTCGGAGGTCCGAGAATGAGATCAGGATCAGGTCTTGACAAAAGGGAACAGAGTAAATATGGTATTTCTGTACAACATAGCACTCTGTATAAGTAGGTACCCGAAGTATCACAAGTCCATCCAAGTAATAAAAAAAACCTATTTATTTCAAACAGTATAGGTGATTCAAACAGGTTTAGAGCAACACAGTTCATTTTCCCTATAATGTACTGCACTGAAGGTGCTAGATAAGCCACTCCTAAAACAAAATATGTGAGATAGACTGATATATACAAGGGCGCTGTATAAGTCTGAGACAAGTCCCTTCCCAAAGCTGCAAGTCCCATGCAAGTCAGTTATGGCAAGAAGACAAGTCTATTGCAAGTCTGTCACAAGTCCGCTGAGAGACTTGGGGGACTTGGACTTGCCCCACCAAAAGTCCACACAAGTCCATTTTTGGCAGGCACAAGTCTGTTTTGCAGGTCCAAAAGTACTGTCTCCAGCGAAGCAGATGTCGTCCAATAGCTATATACATCCAGTTGATATTGCTTTGCCTGCCTGGAGGTACGTATGGTTTCAAGCCTCAGTTTCTGGTCTCCAACGTGGCATGAAAGCTTTTCTGGTGAGATTTCTGCAGGTAACATAAATGAAGAGGTGGAAGTAGCTGGTAAACAAAGCCTACGAGATGTACGAATCGCGAATGCTGAGATCTCGCTGCATTTACTTGAAAGTATTTTCCAATCAACAAATTGATCCGTGCCGAGGCGGGTGAACTTGGGAGTAATTGACAACGGTTCCAATAGAAGATTGAACGTCCAGGATCTTTTTGATAGCATCACAGGGAGGAATTCGAAGAGCATAGTGAGAGGATAAGATTATAGGCGTAGGCAACATAAATGTCTGAGCTCCTAATATAGGTGTAATAGTGCATGAAGTTCTTTTTTCTTTGGTCTTTCCTGTAGTAAGATATTGCTCTGTTACTGTGTCGGTCCCAGAATACACGGATAGGAAATTCTTGCATCGAACTTTGAAGATTATCCATTCCATCGGAAAATAGTCCAAGGTAATCTGCAGACCTCGGCCAATGAATGGATAATATTCGAATTTGAGAAAGTAGACTTGGGTTGGATTTGCGTTGACCAACAGATCGTATAACTCGAAGTTGCCATGAGAAGAACGTTTTAGAGAATTAATGCATTAGAGGAGGTTTCTTCATAGCAACGGCTTTCTCTGACAAGCCTGATGCTGACAACGGTATATATCTATATTATGCAATAATTCAGGTATCCGAATTATTCTGCCACTGCTCTGCAAAAAGAGGGGGGGCTATGGCTTAGCTAAAAATATATTCGGACCGCTCGGGGTATATCAACTGGCAATTACAGCCTTACTTTGGGACTACATGCTCCCCCTCTTTTTATATAGGCAGATTGTTGGTGTTGAGGAACACTGCACCGCTCTGGCGGAAGGGGAACCGCTCTGGCTTAGACAAGAGTGGCATCAGATAGCTAGAGAAAATAACCTAGGGTGTCCACCAACATTTTGTCATCGCTGACTTCCTTATTACTCCAGGTAATTGCTAACATATGAGGGCCAGGGAGCTCCACAGTGGGAAAGGGAGCATTTGTCGCATGGGTAAGAGTGTCATCGGATAGCCAATGGTGGACAGGGTTGGAAAGAACAAATTATCTCCTCTGTTCATTAGGCTAATGAGTTTTTGATAATTGTACATTTAATTTGCTTAGTGATGAGGAGCACAGGACTGGTCTGGGGGAAGGGAGACCACTCTGACTTAGTTAAAAGTGCCATTGGATAGCCAAACAAAAATATCCCAGGGTGTCCACAAATGTTTTTGGTCATCACTGACTTCATTAATATTCTAGGTAATTGCCTATGATATGAGGGACAGGGAGCTATACGGCAGGAAGGGGAGCCTTTTCTGGTTAGTTTCAGTGTTATCGAATAGCCAGTGGTTGAGGTGCATGTGTAGAACAAATTATCCCTGTTGTTCATTATATCAATGATTTTTGATAATCGTACATTTAATTTGCTTAGTGATGAGAAGCACAGGACTGCTCTGGGTGAGGGGGAACCGCTCTGACTTAGGTAAGAGTCCCATTATAGCCAAATAAAAATAACACAAGGTTCCCACCAACATTTTTGGTTATCACTGACTTTGTTATTATTCTATGTAATTGCCTATGGTATGAGGGAAGGGGAGCATTTTTTGCTTAGGCACAAGTGTCATTGGATAGTCATTGAGCAAAAGGCCTGTGTGTAACACATGATTTTCAATCATAACTGGGTCTGTACTTTTAGATAATTGTACATTTGATTTATTACTACTGAGGAACACAGGGCTGCTCTGGGGAAAGGGGGACCACTCCACCGTAGGTAAGATCACCATTGGATAGTTAGAGAAAAATCACCCAGGGGAAGCCCGATGTGAAGGGAGAAATAAGGTTTGTTCACACCAATTTTGACAGCGATGCAAATGTCAAATGAAGATGACAGTTGCATTGTAAGACCTAATCAGGTGAACGTTGATGTTTTCTAAATTCGTTTGCATAGGCACATCATATCGTCCGACTGCAAGAAATTAATGGGCATTCTACATCGCACACGTTCGGAATGCTAATGGTCCAATAGATGTTCTAGTTAGCTTAGGTCCGTTATTCCAAGCAACATGCATCTCGAAACAAAGACGTACCGGTTGAACATGGCAGGTTATCGGTGCTTAATAATGCATGGCTCATGTCTCGCTCCTACAATTCATTCACACGTGAGCGCGTTAATGAAGCTGTATGCTAATGACTTTAGAAGTCATTCCGATCGCCGTGTGAAACAGTCGAAAGCAACCTCTGTCGATAAACAAACGGTATCAGCATTTCTCCGCACAGCCTGAAGAGAACATACCTTTTTTCGTCACCAATTCAGGCTATAATGACATTTGCGATATCTGGACGATTCAATGCAATGGGCCGAGGGCTCTAGAAAGAAATGTGGAAAGTGACACAGCACGTACGCGTGAAGCTGTCAAGTTGCTATTTGAAAGATAGGTGCCAACGTCACCACACACCTGATATATCTGTCATGTTAGCCGCTGGGGCGCATCAGTAATGGGCGTTTCGTCTGGAGTGATCCGGGACGACCTCATAGTAAATTTGGACGGCCTAGACAGCGCCAGACAGCACAAGATCAGTCTGGACGACTTTTTCTACCATCACTGATGGCCCCTGGGATAAGTGCAGTGTCGTCTTCTTACCCTCTGTTCCCAGGCTCCCGCCCAGCCGAACGTCTCTGTGCTAACTCTCTCTCATCTCTGCATTGTGTCTCATCTTGATTCTCCTCGGGATAATGGAATCTACAGAACTTGCGCATACCTCGTTCTCCGACAGTGGTAAACCCCGTAATTTGGTGGTCTGCATCGATGGTACCTCCAATCAATTTGGAGAGAAAGTACGTCTCTTCCGTGCATTTGTAAACGTTATCCATTCATTTCTCTTTGCAGAATACAAATGTCGTCGCGCTGTACAACCAAATTGTGAAATCGGACGAGCAGCTTACTTACTACAACAGTGGCATTGGCACCTATGCAAAATCCTCCTGGAAGTCTTTAAAATATATCGGGCAAGTGTTAGATAACAAAATCGATCTTGCTATTGCTTGGTAATACCGATGTGCGCACCATCAAGCATGACCCTGACTTTTTTTCAGGAATTTCGAAAGGATTGTAAAGAGTGCTTATCGCTGGCTTACTGACAATTATCGGGAAAATGATAAGATTTATTTATTCGGTAAGCTCCGTACTTAGCATGACATTTAAGTGCTATAATTAAATACCTACCCTAGGCTTCTCTCGTGGCGCTTATCAAGTCCGCGTACTAGCTGGTATGATGTATCGGGTGCGGACGTAACTTTACTAGTATCGCAACACTATGTTTTAACTGTTAACAGGTCGGACTAATTCACAAAGGCAATGAAGAGCAAATTCCTTTGTAAATAAATTTCTTATTGTAGCCAGACACATTCTGATAGATTCTTAGCGCGTATGAACTATACGCAAAACATGATGACACCCTCTCCCTGAATTTCAAGAAGACATTCTCACGAGAGGTAAAGGTGGAATTTGTTGGCCTGTGGTAAGATTTGCCGCTTGCGAAAATATGAACTTCTATCAACGGACTGGTTTACTTAGGGACACTGTATCCTCTGTTGGCATCGTGCGAGGAAAATCCCTTCCACAAACCGAGTCTGCCGACCACATCCGCTTCTTCCGGCACGCCCTCGCCCTCGACGAGCGCAGAGTCAAATTCCTACCTGAATATGTATCTGGTAACAAATCGATCGGTCAAGCAGATGGGCAGCCTCGTCGGGCAGATGGGCAGCCCCGTCAACCAGATAAGCAACCCGATCCTCCCCACATCAAAGAAGTGTGGTTCCCTGGAACACATTCTGACATGTAACTAACTACACACCCTTTCTCCCTTACTTATATTGGTATTAACCATTAATTAACAGTGGAGGTGGCAACCGTCTCAACATCGATCTTAAGCGGAGCAGTACACCCCTCCTCTGGATGTCATTTGAGGCTGTTATCTGTGGGCTGAAGCTCAACCCATCCACCGTCGCATGGAAAATGGAGAGCTTGAATGAAGTGAAAGAGTCGCTGACAGGAATTTGGGTCCTATTCGAGTGGATTCCGTGGAAAAGGTTCTCCTATAACGAAGCAAAAGGCACCACTCATCGGTATGTCTCCACAGAAAACTTTTCCTCTAACAAGAGACGGATTGAAATGACTTGTAGGTTGCATAGGGGAAAAGGTCGGAAAATCATGCCCGGTCAAAGGTTACATTCATCACTCGCATTCTGCAGCGCCAACTATGTACCAAAGGCGAGTTTGGAAAGGCTTCCAGTCAGGTCTTCGTGGAGGCACCTCATAGGAAAGGGGCAGAACGAGAACTGGAAAACAGGATGGGACCACGTCCTCGAAGTGGATATCTACCACACTGAACAGATCTCCATTGTCATCCAAAAGCTCAAGTCAACCAAACCAGAGGAGAAAGGTGAGGTGAGCATGTTGATATATCTCCTAGAAGTCATCGCATCAACAAGTGAGATTTTCCATCCTTTCAAACGAACCGCACTTAAGGTGAATCCCAGATGAAGGGAAAAATGCACTCCGTGGGAGTCCTGAGAAATTGAGGGAACTCACCAAAATATTCGAGAAGGAGAAGCAAGCTAAAGAAACTAAAGACTGCGTCCTTAAAGTAATGCAAGGGCTATGTAGCAATCAACCCCGGGCCACTACTCCATGTGAATTACACACTCGTTCAACGCCTGCGGCTCCCGAGACATTTGATGTATTAGACTTTGACTGGCTGCTCCGGGTTGCTCGTGAGCAAAATTCAAGTAGATTCAGAAATTGCATGGTACGGCTTGTCGCATATATTCTGTCCTCCCTGTCCTTAGGTACGTAAGCTGCAAAGCATTATGACTGAAATGCTGAGAAATATCACAGGGCAACCCTATAATGCCATCTCGAACGAAGATACCTTTGGGGCTCTGATACAAATGGCGGCAGATAAAGAAGATTGGGTAGTGGAGGGGGCTCTTGGGGTGCTTTACAAGTTACTTCACCATGGGCACTATGTCCATTTCATCAAAGAGGTAGTATCTCAGGGTATGTTGTCTAATTGCTCCATGACATGTGTGCTAATGGATGGAAAGATGGCCTGCGGGACAACGTATTGAAGAGGCAGATACTCCCAGCCCTTCGTGACACGCTACGTGACACGCTACGTGATCTACGTTATGGTATCAGATCATCGGTAGTGAATGTTTTCAAAGCGGTAGTGTCTCAGGGTACGCTGTCTCATTGCGCTATGACATGTGTGCTAATGAATGAAAAGATGGCTTGTGGGACAAGGTATTCTATGAGCAGACACTCTCAGCCCTCCGTGACATGCTGCATCATCCGCTTTATGCTGTCAGAATATCGGTTTTCGACGTGATAGTATATCAGGGTATGTTGTCTCATTGCTCTATGACATGTGTGCTGATGAATGGAAAGACGACCTGCGGGACAAGGTATTCGACAAGCAGACACTCTCAGCCTTTCGCAACATGCTGCATAATAAGGATGAGGATGTCAGATCATCAGCAATGGATTTTTACAAAGAAGTAGTATCTCGGGGTATGTTGTCTCATTTCCCCATGACATGTGTACTGATGAATGGAAAGACGGTCTGTGGAACAAGGTATTCAACAAGCGGACACACTCAACCCTTCGCAACATGCTGCATGATTCAGATTGGGGTGTCAGATCGTCGGCAGTGAATCTTTTCAAAGCAGTAGTATCTCAGGGTATGTTGTGTTATTTCCCTATGACATGTGTACTAATGAATGGAAAGACGGCCTGTGGGATAAGGTATTCGATGAGCAGACACTCTCAGCCCTTCGCAACATGCTGCATGATTCAGATTGGGATGTCAGATTGTCAGCAGTGAAGTTTTTCAAAGAAGTAGCATCTCAGGGTATGTTGTCTCATTGCTCTATGACATGTGTGCTAATGAATGGAAGATGACCTGCGGGACAAGGTATTCAACGAGCAGACATTCTCAGTCCTTCACAACATGCTGCATGATGAGGATGAGGATGTCAGATTGTTGGCAATAGATTGTTATGAAGAAGTAGTATTTCAGGGTATGTTGTTTTATTTCCCTATGACATGTGTACTAATGAATGGAAAGACGGCCTGTGGGACAAGGTATTCAACGAGCAGACACTCTCAGCCCCTTACAGCATGCTGCATGATTCAGTTGATGATATCTAATTGTCAGTGCTGGACTTTCTCAAAGCAGCAGCACCTTATTCATTGGTATAATTGATAGGAGTAGAACAATATTATATTGATATCTGGAAACACTAGATAAGACTCAATGTTCTGTGATATATAATTTTTTTGTTGTGTCTCTTTTAACCACAGCCACCACAGCTGTAGAAGCAGTTCAGATATTGGTTCTATAGTAGGATTTCACCAAAATCTCTCTTAAATGGTTAGACAGCTGATCATTCCAATTGGCCTGGAGCTGATGTCACAATGCAGTGTCAGAAATCTTAGCATATTCTTTGAGCTTGACTCAGATATTCTCAGACAATTATTAGCTCATCATCTTCTAGCTTGCATGAGCAGGCTGTTGCTATGCATGGCAGACTAATTCTCTACTCTCTTTTTTTTTTCATATTATAAACCATTTTCTCCCAAAGTCAGTCAAGAGTGTGCATTGTTACCCCTCAGAGTGTTAGCCTAAGCACCCTATACCTATTCCCCCCGTTTGGGGTACCTCAATCCGCCCCGCCATTCTCGTGCGGGGTCAACCGTCCTCCCGGTCGTTCCGCTTTTGCCCTCCCGCCCTCCGCAAGTCCTCCAAACCCCGGGTCCTAGACGGGTCCCGCACCCCCCCTTGCCCTCGTCGACCTCCCAGCGCCCCATAAACCCTCCCTGCACCCGTTTCACTCCTTCTTTCCCTTCTTTCCCTCATTTTCCCACGCTCTCACACCCTCCACAATGTCTGTGCACCCCTAAAACCTCTGGGTCTAGACTCACCCCTAGCCTCTCCACCCCTCCGTTCAGCCTCCATGCTCCCATCAAACCTCTCCCTCCTCCCTCAAGAAAAGAGAGGGACCTTCACCCCTTCTCTCTCTCTCTCTCTTTAGGGTGAGTGTGACCTTAGCCAGCTGGCTACAGTCGCGCAGCTGGGTATATTTGCACCAATTACCGGCCGATGTAGCCTACATTAGCTGGATGAACGATACATTGGAACAAGCATCAGGGATATGTTGGCGTCTCTGGAGGTGGACTGAAGTAAAGACTTCCTTTCTTGACGTCGGCCCGGAAATTCCTCCCCACCATTTGCTTTTCTGTACGATTAGGCTTGGGTGGCAGTGCAGTGACCTGCAGACTGTGGCGAATTAGCAAGAGTTACAGTCGCTGTACCTCTAACATTAGGCACGCAACCGTTAAAGCCAGCTCACATCTTCAAAATGTCTGTATACCATCTTATTCTCACGCCGAGTGCGAATGAAATGCCTGAAGCGCTATGTTGCAGTGTGGAATGATCAATACCAAGACATCGTCGATAGCAGACTGTCACCTCTGGAGGTGAATGGGAATCAACTTCATCAACGGGATTTTGGGGATGAACTGAATTCGTCGGCAGCGGCATCTGGGGGTAACGATGGTCTCGCCTGAGGTCGGGGATGAAACTTCTCCGCTGTTCTTTCCACCCTCCCTTCGGGTTGGAATAACATGTTCATTTTTCTGACAAAGATCCTTTTGTTATAAAAGGAGACTTGCAACGTCCTTCATCCTCAGCCCCTGAGCAGTACAACCTTCTCAGCTCTCGAACCGAAATGCCAGTTTACAACACCAATTCCACCTCCGAGCAACCGCGAGCGCAGGCTGAATCTCGCGTCAAATTGAGTGAGCCTGCTGCTGCTCTGGTCTACCGTGGGGGAAACGCTCAAGACTTTGTCGGCCTCCGTATTGAAAGCCAGGCGCTCTCCGTGGCATTCGTTTCTAACATTTCCTTTAGTCGTGGTACGCTCTAACGCTTAAATTCTCGCTACCGACCTGCACTAATGCTGCATTTTTAGACCCTCTGGGCGACCTGTATAGTGATGGATTCAGTTCGGTCCAGTTCAGTTCAGTCTGAGACCAGTTTGTACTTCCACACTATTGCGGTTTGGGTTCGGTTTGATGGCAGTTCGGTTTGAAACCGGTTCCAGACCGGTTCCAAGCCACTTCCATCGCGGTTTACAAGGAAGAAAAATATATTATTACATGTCCGCTATAACAATCATCATTTTAAATCAGAAGTATTGACAGACCTATTTCTACATCAGGGACTTGAATATTGTGCAATTTTGAGCTCAATATTTCTCAAATAGCACCATTCCTCCTTGGACTTCGACCTTCCATGCCCCATACTCGGTATTTACCCGTGTGCCTTTCAACATATCCTCTGGAAAAGGCCCAAAGTCCCTTAATACTTAGCTGGTAAATAATCAAGTAATCTTAATCATACCGTTTGAATAATGCTTCAGAGCTATTTTATCTCTTATAATATAGGTAAAGTCAGACCGGTTTGGAACCGGTTCAGACCAGTTCCAAACTGGTTCGGAATTCCTGAGATCGCTTTTCAAGTTCGGTTTGGAAACCGGTTTGGAACCGAACCGAACCTGAACCGAACTAACTATCACGGTTCCAAACCGAACTGGATCCATCACTAGGTACTACCGCGATGTTCGGGATCTGGCCGATGACTGCAGCTACGATATTTACTTCAAAGTCGGCGAAGTATTGAGCGTTACATTCTATGGCGACGACCCAAACAGTCCATTTGCCCAAGTACGTCCTTCACTTACACTTGCAGCTGTATTACCAATAATCTATTGTTTAGTTTGTCAGCAGGGATCTTGTAGGTATCTTTCATATTCACTTGCATCAAGGTGACTATTGAGCCATCTTCTGTAGGCTAGCGCCCTTGGATGGCTCTCCTACTACGTCGGTAATACGTCTGTCCAAACCCAAGGCACATGGCAGTCGTACATTGTGGTCAATATCGTCGCCAAACTATTCTGCCGCTCACGCGAAACCAGCGCTGAGATTGACCTCACTCCTATTGAGAAAACTGTCAAATTTTCCCTGCCTTTCAAGGCGCTCAGCACAATCATTCAGTGGAAATTCAATCTTAGGACCCTTAGAGTACATAGAATTTAACACTTTCCGAATAGGTCACGTCGGCACCCTCAGCCTCAAGTCCCTCAAGAGCGTTTTAATGGCCACAAGGATATCGTTGACTACAACGCAGACAGGATCCTGTTTTACCCTCAAACTGGAAAATCTGAAATGACGGCCTACGTGAGTAATTCGCTCTACTCGCCGCCTCATTAATGCTAGCGATGGCGGTGCCCATTAGTTTATTCGTATGTATCCTCATATTCTGCCGTATTTCGCCAGTGTGAGCTCATTTTTTCCGCAGCTCGTGAGGAGGGTGGTGCAAGTTTCGAAGGCCAACAATTCATTAGTGATTCCCCTACTGCTACTTGGTCTGTACTTTAAGGACTCTTTTTATCTTTTTATCTTTTTGTTCCTACCCTCCCTTTGTTCTTTGTATTCTAGTGTTTCCCAAAGGAAGTTTGGTGCTATCCATGAGGGCTTGCTTGAATATTTAAACAATTGTTAAATAGAGAGATGAGAAGATCTGGTCTTAACACTGTGCGAGAGGGATCCAGGAGAAGTGAAGAAATCTCCTCCATACCCAGCGGTTGGGGTATTTTCAGAGTTCATGGTAAATTGGGGCCGAACGAAGAAATGTAGTACATAAATCAAGTCCCATAGAAGCTGTATGCGAAACTAACCATATTTGTATGAGAGATTTGCTTAACTCTCTGTTTGGCCAGTCTATCCCATTCCAATTCATATTAGTTATTTACTAGGGTACCCTAGTAATGAGTCACCTGCCCTCACTCAGTCCTCAACCTGGGTGCTTAGTGTTCTCTGAAACAAAAGGGTGTGGTCTCAGTCAGGGGGGTGTCAATGCCTAAATATGAGGGTAGCATTGGATAGTGCAGGAGTCACTGCACTGGTACTGCCTCCCCCCTCCCCCTTTGTACTGTGTAGCTCCCTGCTCTGCCTACCATATAAAATACCTATAAAACAAACAAAGTTGGTGATGATCAGAGACATGGGCAAATTAACTATGTTATTGACTCCTGGCTATCTGGGAGTACCATTAGCTAAGCCAGAGCTAACCCTCTGTAGGCAGAGCAGCCCTGTGCTCCTTGTTGCCAAATACCCAATTATATAAAATGAAGGAGGTGCTACTGATAAAAATTGAGGTCAGAGCACCCAGGTTGAACATCTCTGGCTACCTGAATCCAATTTATTTAAGTGAGACACCACCCCCTTCCCACTGGGCAGTTTTTGAATAATTTGGGTACCTGAATTATATGGGAATATAGATAGGCTGTTTGCTCACCATGGTGAAGGAGAGTGTAGGAGACACATGGGGGACTTTTACAGAAATGCAATCTCATTAGACAAAATGTGATTGATCTCAGAAAAAACCTGACAGGATTAGTGGTGTTTGACAAAGAATTTGAGATATGGATGGATGGTAAATTGCTGGAGGCATACATTGCAGTGCAAGGCAGTCATTTTGATCACTTCTGCAATTGGAATCTTTTAACCATCTAATCTCAGATGTTTCATGGTAAGTCTCTGTCCCTCTCTACTTTATTATTTCTAGCAATCTTAACTTTGCCTTAGATGATTGTTTTGCACATGATGACAGTGTCTGCAGAGCTGCTGTATATATCAACCAAATGGGAACAGTAGTAGCTGAAGCCTGAGTGATAATTCCATCTTGGACCATTATGCTTCCACACAGTTATCAAGGCAGAGTAGATTGGGGTCATATTGGCACTGGATATTATCTGCTCAGTACTATACCTCTCTAAAGGCCACAATTCTTCTAGACAACTGGGTAGTAATCAGCAGCCTTGGAGAATCTACAGGCCATCCTGGTCAATATCTAACCTCCATCTTCCACCAGAAACTGGTTTGAATCCAGAAGAAATGCAAGAGTCTCAAAGTGCACCTATCATGGATCCTGAGACATATAGGTGTAACAGGCAATGAAACTGTAGACAAGAGCTCAAAAATTGTTGTAGATGGTGACAACCTCCTTCCCACAACATGCATCCAGATGCTGACTAAGGTATTACTGCACAGTACCACCACCCTCAAACCCTACTACAAGAGAGAAGTCAACACTCAGAGGCAACAAGGATGGTCATTCTCAAAGTGGACTGCCAGGATTGTCAGCTTTGACTGATCCCCACCCAGAAAACAACTCCTTGACCTCTTAAAGGAGTTCCCATGATGGTCTGCAAGTATCCTTATCTACTTGCAAACAGGTCACATGGATCTCAATGGGTTCCTGGCAAAAATCTGCACTGTGGAGAGCTATAACTCTGTTTATATCTCTTAGTTCACACCTAGACTAACTGAACTCAATTGTATAGAGTAAGGTAGTACAGTGGTGTATGTTAAAAAGATGTATGCTGGCACCTAATGCGCCGGCATGCTAAATACAGACTGTTGTGGACACATATGGTGTCTACACTAATTATAGCTACTGCATATATGTACATTAGATATTACATATATATATATTAAACATGATATAACAGCCCTATGTCTGTTACATCCTCCCCAGCTGACTGCTACTAGCAGTCAAGCATAAAGATCCTCTAATTCAGGATCAACATACATAGTACTCTCATCAGGGGGAGTAACACTATCCTCAACACCAGTGGCTACATCCATTTCTACATCAAGATTACTGCTGGGGGGTGCTTCCTCATAAGGAAGCACCAGCTCATGCACTTGGTGGTATGAATCCAAGCGCGTCCAGCCACTGCTGGCTGGACTCACCAGTGTTGGCTGGTGTATGCACATGCACAGATAGGTGTGATGGGAGGGATCCAGTAACTGGTTGCTTGCCCTTGTTAGGGGCAGGCAGACACTGATTGAAGTGCATATATGCTGCATGCTCAGAACCAGTGCCACTGCAGGGGTGCTTCTCCTCATGATGTATCATATAAGGAATGATACAACTGTATATTTGTCCTCTGGTAAGAGAACAATGCTCAAGGACCAGCATTAGGAAGTCTGGTTCTTTCAGGAGTTTCTCAGATACTGTGGTCTGAGATTTATTGGTGTGACCCTTGACTATAGTGGTCCTGATTCACAATGGTGTTGACGAGTCAGTGATCCACATGCTAGCTTCGTGGTCTACCCTCAGTAGATCCTTAAAGAATCCACTGAATGCTGTGTCAAAGTTGTCACAGCTACCAAATACTGCTTTCATTTGTGCCATGAAAGCAGGGCGTGATATATCCGGGGCGACCTTGGATATCCAAGCAGTGACGTCTACATCTTCCTCTAGGAAGTGGCCATCACCATCGTCCCTAATTGCATTAGGGACGCTCATAGGATTGGCATGCCAATCCTTGAGTGTTTTCCACATGTAAAGTGACCAGTAATCAGGTCGCTCCTCAGGTACCTGAAGACGGTTCCTGAAGCTGGTGTCCTCAAATAACTTTTGAGGACACTTGTGAGAGTAATTCCTGTCTGTAGGACTTGCTAATGGGTGGGGACCAACATCTGATGATGAGACGTTGGTAGGAGAGGCAACCGTTATAGATCAGTCACCCGTAGGTGTTTCTGGTTGGAGACTCAGTAATTGAGCCTCCAATACATGGATTTTCTCTTCAAGATCATCCATTTCACTGTGAAGCCAACAGTTGTCGGCTTTTTCATCATCCAACTCTTTTTCAAGAGTTATCCGCTCCTCATTGAGGTCAGAAATGTAACTGCTTATATGGGGCCAGACCTCATGTAAGCCATTCATGATCTCATCCTTAGAGAATGAGAACTTTGAAAGACATTGTTCAATGTCCTCCAAGAGAAGCTCTAAATAACTAGAGCATCTATCACACCCTGTCGAGTGGTAGACGAAGCAGGCACCGAATACAGCACCTACCTCTACGCGATGTTTGTTGTGTTGGGCTTGTTGTTTGCAAAATCGTGACAGCAATTCAGCAGTGTTTCCGCTGTGGGTGGCATGGCTCATAATGAGTCAGGCAATGGGAGGGTAGTGACTGGGTCGCTACCGTGGTGGTTCTGGTTAAGATGCTAGGTGCCAGAACTGCACTAAAGGTATATTTATACCTCGACCAGCAGCCAGCAGGCTGGCACTGATCTCATCAGTGCTTATTGAGGCTACACATGCCTCGGATCCGACTATTTATATAATGATCTGATCTATGATGAATCACAGGCTGAGTTGTCCTATTATTACTTTTATAGTAATAATGGTGCATATATGTGCATATATGCACCAAAATACCTTATTAAGGTTTTATGGGATCTTATAGGTATTATAAGATAGCAGCACGCTATTTAAACCACATGCTATACTAGTTATCTAGTTTATAGGCACATATATCAGCATATATGTGCGTTAATTCCTCTTTCTCGAGGAATTATTATGTTTACTTCCTAATCTAGGAAGATCACATGGTCACTTGATGCCATGAAACTCTAGATACCAGTCTAAAGCTTCCAGCCCCTTTGACACCTGAGAGGGGTTCCCAGGTGATGTCTCCTAGAGTCCATTGGACTCTAAACTGCAAGCCGTCATTGGACCATTCATGTCCAATGATTTCCTCAACAAACCATTCCTGTTGTTGTCCTTACCAAAGTCATAGAAGGCTTTGGCTTCTCAGTTAGGGAACCGAGAATCATTATTAGGTATATGACTGTGTTTTCATTCTGCAGACACTTGTCAAACAAAGTTTTCAGCTTGCCTGTCTTTTTAGGAAGACAGAGCATGGGTACAGCCTGTTGTGTAGACACCTGTCTCCGCCATCTGGCTGTAACATATTGATTGATTTTATCAAAATTTTGTTCCTTCAGTGCTCCAGGACATCTGGGAGTCCTATAACAAATCACTTGTGATGGATCAATTAAATTGATCTCATGATTTACCTCCCTAAATGGAGGTAACTCCAAAGGGATATCTCCAAAGATATCCTCATACCTGTTCTGCCAGGCTTCTCTCAACACAGGAATATCACTTGTAGTCAGTGATACTCTACTCTGAACACCATAAATACACTATTCAGTTCTCCTACTTCCTTGTTTGCTGCTGCCATAGGTAGCAACAACTGATGGTGAGACTATTGGTAATGTTTTACTAGTCTCACCCTCCTGGCTTCATTTCGAAATGGGAGCAGGAAGAGCCTTATGCTTTTCCTTTTGTAGACAAGCTTCATTCTCATCTGCTTTGGTTGGTGTTATACTGCCAAACCTATTGGTAAATCTAAGTTTACCCATTTGAACACAATTGTTCTTGAAATCCAATAGGATTTCAAACCAATGCAAGCATGGAGTTCCTAAAATAATATCGTAGTAATTGACATTAGCGATGTTGAAGTACTCATCATACTTCTCTTTGCCAAGAAGTATTTTGGTAGTAAGTCCATACTGAACAGTGGACATACTTCCCATGCAAGCCAATTGTAGAATTACTGGGTTCTCCAATTCAAACTTTGGAAGTTTGTTGGCTCTCATGAAATCACTTGATATCATGATTCCTTCACACCCACTGTCTAACAGGCAGTGGGCCTTTGTTCCCGCTATATCCCAAAACACAGATATAGTTTCATTCTCTTTACATCTTGTAGGTAAAGGATGACCCTTCTTCTTTGCTCAATGGTTGTAGACAGGCTGTTCTTTTTCTCCTGTCTGCAGTACCGCAGAGACTCTCAGATCAGTCTCTGCTTCCTGGACTCTAATTCCATAGAGTCTGCGATGCTCATTATAGCCTGATGCTTTAATGACTGCATTGACATGTACAACTTCATTGTCAATGGATCTCATTTCGTAATCTTCATCATCGAAACAATACTGCTGATCATCCTCTTCAGGTTGATCTTCATAATGTTGTTGCTCCCCAGAATGAGGAGCATACTCATCAAATTCTTCAATTTGACATTCATCCTCCTCGAGAATAGCTTCTTCTATTCTTGCTCCCGCAGCTCTCCTGTCCTTGTCAGGAAATGGACAGTTAGGTCTAATGTGACCTGGCTGATTGCAGTTAAAGCATACAACAGTATTGTTTGCTTTTGCAGCAGTCCTAATAGGATTGCTTTGGGTGGGTTGATTTACAGTATTACCCAGTTTAACTGGGTTTCTACTATATGTGGGATCACCTCTCACATTCCCCCCCCCCTGTCAATAACAACTGAGTTGTCAGCCACCTCTGGAAAGTGTTATTTCCAGATCTATGCTGATCAGATGAACCAGCAGTTGGATTACTACTCTTGTTCTGAGTAGTTGTATGCTGAGTACGACTGTGCTCAGGCCCGTGCTCTCCTAGTAACACCATGCTTGTAACTCATAGTGTGGTTTGGCTATTATTTGTAGAACTACAAATAATAACATGGTTTTTATGTTCTAGTTCAAACCCGTGGTACTGCTGTAAGGGCAACCCTGAGAACACCTGCAACAGCAATGCAGACTAGCAGAGGGGATATCCAAAGTCAATAATATACAATACAACAAATACAAAGGATAACTCACCTAGCAGAGGGGATATCCAAAGAGAAAAGTCTAAGGAGTCCCCCAAGCTAGGGAGCACTATATACAAGATAAGCACAGCCCAGATAAGAGATAAGAGATAACAGCCAATAGGAACACAACATCAAATCAAAGAAGAACTGTCAGACTCTGAAGCGCGAACAATCAGCTGACTAAGCGTTGTCTGCATCCGCCCCTATCAGCCCACATGTCCACACGGACATCAGGGAATGTCCCTGAGAGATATCCGTGCTCGAGCAGGGACACGCGATCTAACTATTCGGGTAATGATCTATTTTCTTAGGTGTTCCGAGATACATAAGACTCCGGAACTGTCCATGAACCGTTCATCCCCACCGTTCCAGCAGACCTTGGCAGCCAAAGTAGGGTTTCTGTACTTGATATAACTATCTAGTATGTAACTCTATTTCCTTTAGCTCTTTATTGATTGAAAAAAATTGAATAGACTATGCATGGCTACCCTGCAGGACCTGCCCACCCCGCTCATTTTCAACACCGCTCCGATAGCATTTTTCTGATTTTCTAAGCAAGCGATATCTCTCTTTTTACTTTACCACACATCTCACCAGCAGGCAGGGTTGTTATCATTATTTTCCGTTCCGATATAATAGTCCGACCTGCCCATGAGGTCCCTTTTCGCAACAGGTCCGTTGATATTTCATCTCAGCAGGGTTGTAATACTAATACTTATTTTCCCGTCATGTCCGACATAGGTTTATCCTATCACAGTCTAAGACTGAGTTCTAATTTTTTAATCATCGGCAAGTAAGTACTTATCTTCAGTTAGCATTTTTCCGTTCCCATGATTCTCGGAAAATATCCTGATTTTACAGAGTCCGATCTTATTCATTAAATTTGTAAGTCTACACAGACTCATTCCATTACCTTTTTTTGTCTTGAATCTTACCCCCCATTTTGAATCTACCTCTCAATCCTACCTCCCACTATGGCCTCAGGATCAGGAGATCCGCTATTCTCTGGTGTAAGTGTTCTTCAAGCTGCCGCATTCTTTTGAGCTGATATTGTCGTATTATTTAGGTGAATATCACATCTATTCTTCCAGCACCCGAAAAGAGTGTTTTTCAGAGAGGTGGCGAAATTAAGGTGCTTTAAGCTTTATATTAATATATTATATTATTCTGATGATCATGGCCTTGCTAGGTTCATATAAGATTCCTTCACGCTGACCAAGCTCAACAAGATGCCTTCGCTCTGGCATATCAACACGGAACACCTTTTTTCCAATTATACACATCAGATTCTAGTGCTCAGTCTCGTGCACAAGGTATCTTGAAGGACAATGGGTTGGATATTGGGAATCTGGGGGATTTGGGGAACCGATGGAGTATACGATGGAGCTCACAAAATAGTAAGGGATCGGAACAGAGACGTATATTATTACAGTGGTAGGATTCTTATAATACTTTGTAATTACATTGCATTTAACATAGTTATATTTGCTATTTAAGCATGTGTGGCTCTTCGACTAAGGCTCGCTTTGAGAAACAGAATAATCAACGAGAGAAGCAAGGACAAGTACCCCTATCTAAAGACTGGACACGCAAAATGCCCTATAACTTCACAGCATGTCTTGCACATATTGACTTGACATACAGGAGAAGAACCTCAACATATTACGCATTGCAGGTATCGTTTCACACAATGAAGAATGCTGTAAACAAATTATGCAACGACTCCCTGCAATACCTCTTCATGAGCATGTATGGCAAATTGCGATAGAACAGCTGGAACAAGGAGCAAGGTACATTTTTTTAACTTGAGTATGCTCGTAGCTTAAGAGTTTAATTCATCGATAGTATTACTGAAATTCAAGCACGAAACCGTGAATTATGTCTGGCTAAAGCATACCACGGACAAAGTGAATGGAATCCAGCAACTGCGAATGTCCGCTATGAACTCCTCCCTTCCGATTCCCGTTCCCTTTATCGACAATTCTCTCGAAGACTAGGAGTCGATATAACACGTGAAGCCCAATATAACATAGATGACTGGCTCAATAAAGACTCATCAAACTACAAGCCGGAAATTGCAGCAGCAGTCTTCTATTATCAAGGACGTATAGCATAAGAAAAACGCTTGCGAGTTTGTATACAAACTGATGAAATGAAACAAGCTACATGGAAGTATACACATCAAAAGCAACTTATTCTGGATGGGACATTTGGCATATGTGACCGCCGGGTCCTGCTCTTCATCGCACTTGGTGTTGATGAGAATAACAAAGGTGTCCCACTCGCATTTTTTCTGTTCTCTGCTCCAACTGGAAACCGAGCTACCCACGCTGGATATGATACAGATATTTTGCATGAGCTACTTGTCCAATGGCAAGATTCCTTGGGGAAGAAAGATGGTGTCGCCTTTGCACCATGTGTTGCAATAACTGATACCGATACGAAGGAGAGGGGTGCACTCACTTTGACTTGGCCATCTATATAACTCATTTTATGCAAGTTCCATGTTCGTCAGTGCTGGACCAATCATCGCAAAAAGGTACTCAAAATTGGACGCTCTCCGGACTTTCCAAAGTTACAGATCCAATCTCGACTTTATGCTCTAGAAGAACAGTAAGTTTTACAAGCAAGTCCAGCTAGTCAGCTGTTTAACGTTTAATTTTGCAGGCTTATTATATCAATAAATTACGTATCAGCCACCCAAATTGTAGATGAAGAAAGAAGTGCACTAACTCAGCTGAAAAGTCTCCCTGATATGGATATCGCAGTCACTGCTGGTCTCGCACATATCAAGTACCTAACGGAAACTTGGATGCCAGTTTCCTTGTGGCATAGCTGGTCACAAAAAGGTCATTTGACTGCATCTGAATATCTCAAAACAACAATAGAAGGTGTAATCCCAACAACAAATCATCTGGAAGCCTTTAATGGTGTTTTAAAGCGAAAACATATTCATCACTGGCAACGGGCCGGAAAAAGAGTCCGTATTGACCTTCTGATTTTCCTCCTTATTACGAAGATATTGCCAGGAATCTACCAATATCGCACTGCTCAAGAAGAATATAAGGGCTGGGTCGCAGCTCGCTTTCGTGATCAAGCAGGAGGTGTTGATTTATTGGCTAACCGCAAGGCTAAATTATCAGAACAGTCTATAACTTCAACACAATCAGATATCCAGTCTCCAATAGTGTGGTGGCCTGACAACAGACCTGAAAGTGCTATTGAAGAAGCGAACTATATCGTTGAACATGGTCGTTTCGATTATATCCGATGGACCGATGCATATACAATAATGGGAACTTGTGCTAGCAGGACTGCAGATATATGTGATCCTGGACATATGCGGTATAATCTATGGATTACTACATATGGAATGGCCTCCTGTTCCTGCCTTGCTGTTGCAAGAGGTGTGGGAGCCTGCAAACATCTTTGGGCATTGCGAATCAAGATCAAAAAATTAACTGAGGAACAGAAGATACATCCAGGTTATCCCTTCTTATATCCAGTATCAATGGAGGAAGCCAAACACATATACAATGTGCATTATCCAAGAAGCAGCCATCCTTCTCAACAGGATCCCATTCCTACTCCTACTGCCATTATCCTACCACCAGACACTGCAAGCGAACTTGCCATCAACTCAACTTCAACTTCTCAAAATATAGGTGCACTCAACTTAGTCTCTGTCCAAGCATCATTATTACTTGTTGGGACTGCTGAAGTCATCGAGACCAATAATCCAGCGGACATGGAAGATTTGGATACTGAATCAAGTTCATCTGAATGTGAAATAGATTGTAACAACACCCAGGTATTTCATCCTTAAAATCAATATTTTACACGCTAATGCACTTCAGAAGTTTAATGGAGATGTCCGAAACGGAATTGCAATACAACTGCAAGAACGTGTCTCACATGCTACACAGAATATACTGCCTAGGGTTCTCAGTTTTTCAGATCTCCTGGCACAGATGGTGTACCAGAATATTCCAGTGGATGTTATCGACGAAATTCCTGAATTATTAGCTGTAACAAGTAGAATTCATGCCCAACTCGGAATGGTATCAGATTCACAGATAAGCGTTCAAGCAGTCCAAGCAACATACAGCAATATTCCAAAACCGGTATGTCATTTCTCCTCTAGATAATGTAGTCTCTCCAGATTTAACTCACTGTGATCATTCAGCTTCCTAGTTTTCCTCTTCGAGTTGCTGACTCAACAGGTAGAATCAAGACATCAACTCAACTGAGCGAAAAAAGGCCTTTACTGCTACCACCATCTCCAGAGAGTAAACAACGCCGAAAGACTTCTCATGGCATTCGATAATTCAATTATGAATTGTTCGATGAATTTAATTCTCAAGTCAAAGTTAAAATTGTATTCTATATCGGTGAGGTGGACGTGTAGTCCTGCTCATCAGTAATAAATACATATGTCAATAAACCTACCTCCGAGCAATGAATGGGGTATATGTAAATAAATACGATTGCACAGGTTATATTAGAGAGCATGATTATATCACCAATACACTACTATACCAATTCTCTGAAAGAAAACATTGATATCTCCGCACATTGAACTCCACGTCACAAACTGGTCTAAACACGATATATTAACATCACTTAAAATCACAATAGAACACTTTCTGGAGCTTATAATAGGCCCTCCGTATTCTATGTCAATGATTATTGGCAGCGGTGAGTGACGGCGATGTAGTCCAAAGAACTCAATGTCTTCGCAAATTTGATTCCAAGTCATAAACCGGCGAGTGGCGGCGATGTAGTCCAAAGAATTCAATATCTTCGTAAATTTGCTTCCAAGTCATAAACCGGTCTAAACACAAAATATTAACATCCTTTAGATCACAATGGAACACTTTCTGGACCTTAGAATAGGCCCTCCATATTCTATATCAATGATTATTGGCAGTGGTGAGTGGCGGCGATGTAGTCTAAAGAATTCAATATCTCCGCAAATTTGATTCCAAATCATAAACCGGTCTAAAGACAAAATATTAACATCACTTAGATCACGATGGAACACTTTCTGGACCTTAGAATAGGTTTTCCATATTCTGTGTCAATGATTATTGGCAGTGGTGAGTGACGGCGATGTAGTCCAAAGAATTCAATATCTTCGCAAATTTGATTTCAAGTCATAAACCGGTCTAAACACAATATATTAACATTCTTTAGATCACAATGAAACACTTTCTAGACCTTAGAATAGGCACCCCCAAATTTTAGTCAATCAATATCAACAACAGTGAGTAGTGGCGACGTAGTTGCAAAAAGTTGATATTGATATTTTACGAAATTACAAAGTGCAGTAACCAAATTTAATTGCCCAAACACTGTTATTATATACAGGAAACCAAATCAAAGAAAAGAATACTACATGTAAACATATTTAGGAATCAGAAGAGGCTTTGCCTATAACATGAGACCACAGATGCTCTATATCGAATTCCCACCCTTTAGGAAAATTGCCAGCAGCCCCGTCATCTCTCTTCCTTTCAAGTTCTAAAGATCAATATAAAATTATGAGTATAATAACTAGCTGATTAAAATATATATATAAAAACTTACCCGTCATCGAGATGTTATCTTTGGGTGTCAAAAGACCCTCCACAACAGAAGTAGACGAGGGAGATGAGGTAGAGGAGGTAGAGGGAGACGAGGGGGATGATCCATGAGCCACACTCTTGGGCCAATCTAGGCAGGTTAGGGCATGGAAGGCATATAGATAACCTTTGCCAAAGACACGGTCGCAGTTGCAGATGTCAATGGCACTCCACAATTCCTCTTTACTGATTCCATTAGGAGAAAAAAGCGCGGAAAGGGTCTGTGTTAGAATAGATCCATATAAAGGAGAGGCATCCCGATTCAACTTGCAAATATCCTTTGCATCAGGCAAGAAATAGAGGCAGGAGGTTTCCCCCCAGAATCTATCACTTGGACGCTTAGATACCCCCATAATTATTATGAGCAAAGGATATATGATAATGATATCTGCACACACCTTTCGTCTGCATTTTGACTCTGTCTTGCTCCAAATTATATTGAATTTTTAATATGGTAAGGTCGTTCTGTACTTTATGATGCTGCTCCTTGAGTCGCAGATATTCCCCTTGAAGTGCATAATAGGTTTCAAGGGAAACAGTGGAAGTAGGAGTAGAATTAAGGGAGCGGAAAATATCATACGAGTAAGTTGAAGATGGTGCTATAGGATTTTCAAAGAAGTGTCAGAAATATCATCACTCTGATGTAGCCAGAGTCTACTTACTTGATATCGGTGCCTTGGAAGACTCAGGGAGGAGCGCCAGTTGATTGAGAGGTGGAAATTGAGTAGTTGCAGAGAAAACTGTCAAAGGTCTGAGACTTTGGGATGCGGGATCTGAGAGTGTTTCTAGAAGGTATTGCATCAGTCCAAGTGTACATGGGGAGAGAAAGCGTTAATAAAAACATACTTTCAACAACTTTACTCAGTTTTGTCACTTTTGAGGTCACTGGAGAGGGTTTCTTCTGTTTAGATACTAATGAATGGTTGGCGAAAATGAATACTGTACTAATATATCAGAGTAATAAAAATTACATACTTCCAGCAAAGCCAGCAGACCTCTTCACTGCTGTCTTATTAAATGGAGTAGGTGGAGTAATTGGAATTGGATCCTTGTTGGTACGATCCAAGACACGTTTTGGGTCAAAATTATTTAGGCCTAGTGATACAGATCAGAACCGCTTAAAAGAAGCCATAAAAATATGCTTACCAGGACCTGGCGAAGCACGCTTCTTATACTGCACAGCGATTAGGTCTGGATGCTTGCAGACCTCACTAAGGCTTTCTATTGAACAGAACAGAAGAATCAATGTAAGTTTTCTATTCAATTAAACATAAAAGAACAAACGTACTCCAGAATCCACAAGTGCGTCGCTCGCAGCCTATTGCTACCTCACCTTGGTATACAGAACCAAGGCTACTAACAACCCAGATTCGAGCCTTGCATGGGTCCTCCTCAGTTCCTTGTGATTCACAGGGACAAATAGGGTGGGGGATATCATAGATTTTGAAGGCTTCTTCAAGTTGGTGTGGATGCAAACGAACACCCACTTCGTCTGATGGCCTAACGTTAGATATATCAATCAACTTGAAGAAGAAATAAAACTAATGACGCTCACCATCCCCACGGTTCAGACTGTTTAGATCCACGAAGCCAAGTCAATATTATACCTTCATCATATGCATCGTCGATCTCCTTCAAGTAAGGAGCAAAGTATTCCATGCGAACATCTTCATGAGCACGAAGTTTGGCCCGACGTGCAGCTATAGCATCAGAGGGTGATGAAGGAGGAGACCAGGATGAAGAAGGGGATGAGAGAATGCGAGATAGTTGGGGAAAGGTAGATTGCATGAAAATTGAGCGGAAATCAATGAGGGTAATGAGGGCGCTGAAGTTTGACGGCTACACAACCTGGCTTTTATACCAGGAAATATTTAGTTTTATTTGTATTAAATTTAAATATTATATTTATTTATTTCGGAATTGAAATGACTGTGGATTGTAACTGGAAGAACAGATTAACGAGCACAAAATAATTAATTTACACAACTTAGATGCTGCCATGCTGCCCTACCCCTGAATTTTTTTTTTTCATTTGGCATGATTGGTCACGGAATAAGCTTGGAAGCCGGATCACCGTTTGTCGCATGGAGCAGTCTAAGGGGCGCAAAATGATGGAGCGGGAGCAAACTCTGCTTAGTCAGCTGCTTGTTCGCGCTTCAGAATCGAACTGTCACCGCCTGTCACCTGCCTGTCACCTGTCAGAACCCTCCATCAAACCCTGCGCTCCACTGGTGCATATGTAAGCACCCATCATTCCATCCATCCATCCCTGAGGTCCTGGCAGTGTCTGGGGTCTTCTAATCTGAATTAATGGCTCTTCGAGTTGTTGCCTCATTTAAATAATAAATGAGGGGATGAATATTACCAGGAATATTCTGAGAGTCCCCTGACAACTGCCATGCTGTCTGGCACGTTGAATACCAAATACTAATCACACAACGAGTTGTGTGATGAATATTAGAACTTTCGGGGTTCTGTAGTTCTAACCCATAGTACTTCCCCACACTTGTGCCTGTTGAATACCAAGTACTACTGTACAACTATGTTGTCTGTTGAATACTGAACTTTCGGGAGAAAACTCTGTTCATATCTCTTAATTCACACCTAAGCTAACTGAACTCAATTGTATAGAGTAAGGTAGTACAGTGGTGTATGTTAAAAAGATGTATGCCAGCGCCTAATGCGCCAGCATGCTAAATACAGACCATTGTGGACACATATGGTGTCCACCCTAATTATAGCTACTGCATATGTGTACATTAGATATTACATATATATATAAACATGATATAACAGCTCTTGATACAGTGTGAAATGAGGAGTCATTTTCAAACAAACAGTAAGCTGTTTTCCTCTTTTGCTCCCTCAATGGTCCCTGCCTTTATATCTGCTTTGACCTGTTTACAGAACTCATCCTCATTGTATCATTTGAGGATATGATTCAGCATTTGAGTATCTGGTGATTTCGAAGATGCCAGCAGCCATCTTTGGTCTCGGTGGGTTTCAGGTGTATGCGAGGGTGCAGGCAGTGAGTGAGGTGGTTGGTGGGGCATCCGGCATTCTAGATAGTGCATTGGTGGCTGTGTTCTCTTTGCCTTTAATGTAGATAATCCTGTAATAAAAATCTGTCACATCCACTGACCAATGCATCTGTCTCCTTGACATCTCTCTCTGTTGTTGGAAATACTCTAATGTTCAGTGGTCTGTGTATACATCAAATGCCATGCCTAGGAGGTAGCTGCACCATTTATTTAGGGCTTTGGCAATAGCAAGCAATTCTTTCTCATGTACTGGATAATTCTTCTTTGCATCATTCAGCTGGCAAGATTCAAAACCCACTGGATGAGCTGTCTCCCAAGTTTCTCCAAAACTCAAGACAGATCCAGTTGCTCATATCAGTTGTGAGGAATATCTTCTTTGTTGGGTGATTTTAGTCTATGATGGTGAGGCAATTGACCTCTGTAATAAGCAGGAAATGGTAATCACCATTTACTTTTGCAAGAAATATGGCCGACCTCCATGCTCCATCTTTGCTTTTCACTGAGCTCTGTTCTGTTGACCAATTAGCTACCTCTTGGTTATGCTATAAGGCACAATTGTTTGGGTGAGCCAAGAAAAAGGCTGGGTGCCGCTGTTTGGGTGTCGAGTCACCCGCAGCCCCAACCAGTCGACGGCCAAATGGCGGCTCACCCAGCAAAAGAACGGGGCTTATCAATGGTTGTCAAATAACATGAGATGAAAGCCAGATTTGAAACTGCATCTAGATGTTAGGTATCAAGCTACAGGTGAAGTTCTAAGCTCCTCAGCACAGGTCCAGAAATAATAAGCTGCAGACAGGATTTAGTTAGATTTAACTCCTCTCTAAACGAATTACACGAATATTTAGCTGTATAAGAGCTGGAATTAGCTCTATAGTGACTGTAATAGCGGAAACATTGAACTATCTAAGAGTGATGCATGTAGCAGCTATCTCAAAGAGTGTCAATATGAAGTGATAATGTTTAGTTCAAAAGTGAAAGCGACTAGCTCTCTAAGAATGCGAACCAGTTAGGTCTATCAGAGCATAGATATAATTCAAAGCCTCAAAGAGCAGGAATACTTATATAGTTCCAAGAATGGGAGAATTATCTTCGAAAGCACAAATACTTAGATCTATAGGAGAGAGATGTACCTTAACAGTGGGATATGGCTCAGAGAGCGGGAGAAATTTAGCTGATTAAGAGCAAGAAAATTATCTCTCAAAGAGCAGCTTGTGACTCCAAGAGCACAATGTAGCTCAAGGAGCGGGATAATTTAAGTATCTCAGAGAGTGTGTGAATATGTAGCTCAAAGAACTGATGTATTTAAACTTAGCTCTCAAAGAGCATGCTGCAGTACAAATGGCGGTAAGTATGTAGCTCATCATGAGCAGGATTTTATTACTATTTAGATCTTGAAGAGCGGCTTGTGGCTCAAAGAGTACAATTTAGCTCTAGGAGCGATATAATTAGGTAGCTCAGAAAGCATGAGTATGTAACTCAAAGAGCGGGAGTATTTCACTCAGTAAATGAGAGCATAAAAATAAATTTAGCTCTCAAAGAGCGGCTGTGGCTCAAAGAGCCCAATATAGTTCAGGGAGCGGTAAATGTGTACTCAAGGAGTGAGGGGTGAGAGTATTTAGCGGATTAAGAGCGGGAAAATTTAGCTCACAAAGAGCAACCCGTGGCTCGAAGAGCACAATATAGCTCAAGGAGCGAGAGAATTTAGCTCTTGAAGAGCGACCTGTGGCTCAAAGAGCGCAATATAGCTCAAAGAGCGGTAAGTATGTACCTCAAGGAGTGAGAGAATATAGCTCGTGAAGAGCGGTCTGTAGCTCAAAGAGCTCAATATAGCTCGAAGAGCGGTAGGTTTGTAGCTCATTAAGAGCGGGAAAATTTAGCTCACAAAGAGCGACCTGTGGCTCAAAGAGCGGTAAGTATATAGCTCGTGTTGTTTGCCATCATTGGGCAACCAGCTGAGTGATGTCCTGTGTAGAACTTGCAACAATGGGTGCATCTTTTGTAATCATTGAGGAGCTTTCTCTCAGTGAGGGTAAGCTTCGGGATACCCTTGGTGTTGGAAATGGATGATGAGCCTACATTTGGCATACAAGTTGGTTCTGAGAGTTAACTGAGGAGGTTTACATTCTTCTGCTCTGTGTGACATGCATTTTGAGCATTGTGCTCACCTCAATCAGCCTCTGCATGTGTTCATTCTCTTCTCACAGCCTCTCATCCCTCTCCTCCACTTCTGACCGTTATATATATACTATCACAAGAAATGTCATGAAAATCCTGTATAGGTCTGGAGTATGCTTGTCTTGCCACCTGAACGACTTCTCTTAAGAAATACTGTGCAGCACATGCACTTTCTACTAACGCAGTCCCATCTAAATCATATATTCCTCATCAATTCTCCTCAGTATATATCTGGGAAATGGTAAGCATTCTGTAGAACATCCATGCTACTTCCATACAAGACACTCACACAGACCTGCTTTTATTAAACAACACCTGACTTATCAGGTCTGTGTTGTTCTTCAAACTTAGCCTACTTATAAACACTCGTGTCACTTACAGAAAATGCTCTCCAGTGGTCCTGAAGGCATCTACACAGCTATCTATCATTATGATGGTCTTGAGCAAGGTGTCCTTGCTTTACAGATAGTTATCAGAGGGAACCTGTGCTCTCTCATTTCTCCCAGTCACTCTAGTCAACCTACTGCCCTAGAAGTAAGGTTGAAGTCACAGGTACTGCCTTATATGGTATGCAGATAGACCGCAGTTGGACTCACTGAATCCATCCCAATGGATACATCCTAGTGATGTCTTGGAACACATATCTCATATGCAAGCTAATGGCTTCAGAAATGTGCTACCTAGCACTGCCTATATCCTCTTCAGATTCCTCATCATTCACACAGTACATATCTTCAGATTCTCTGTGTTCTCCATCATAACTCTACACATGTCATATCCTCAAAGGTGATTTTTGGATTCTCCAACATGTATGGGAACCTCATAAATAGGAACTCTCATGACTATCATATTATTCATTTCTAGAACATCTATAATACACCTGAATCTAATTTTAGGAAATGTCGCACTATCCTACCAGACATTTTCAGAATGTCTGCATCATGCTATGAGAATTTGCATGAGAATTTGAGTACCATTCCCACTGTGGTTCTGCAGATTTTCCATACTCCACATATTGATGTTGATAACTTGTTGTTCATAGCTGTGCAATCTATGCACATCCATGTCAAAGTCCAGTCCAGTCATAAATATCAAAGTGACCTCTTACAGTAGACTTGCTCATAATGTATAGCATTGGGAAGGGTCTAAATCCCATGCATTATTAGAGTTATGCATTATCAGATGGGATTTTGGCTGGGATAAGGCCATTTTGTATGAGCAAAGAGCCATCTATTATGAGTAATATGAATTATGATGTTATGCATTATGAGCAAGTCTACTGGATCAATTACCTGCATGGTCTCTGCTCAAGACTATAACAGAATCACCCGAACATGACAATATTTACTCAAATCTATTTCAATAATCTATGTTACCTAATGTGGATCTATTTTACAAGCTCCCATACACCTGATTTCATCACAAATTCCCAGAGTTCTGTATATCTCATGTTAGTCCCTATGTGTAGCCTCCTATAGTTGAAGTCCTGCTGTTTAGCAAATGCTTCAGCTCCTCAACAAACATTCAATATATCCGCATTCAAAGCTCTATGACTCTTCCTTTACCACATTTCAGCTTTACCCTTCCACTGCCTTTCAAAGTGTTGAAATGCTTTCACCGCACATTCACTTTCAGCTTGCAGTAGCTTCAGTTCCTTAAGGAACCTATCTCTACTAGCTTGTGCATGCAACCACTCCAACCGAATCAGTGTAATAGGATTAGAATGCCAGTCTGATAGTCAGTGTCCATTGATCACATACCTTCCAAGGTGCATTCTTTGATTGCTTCAGCAATCACATCATTTATTTTGTCTGGATAGTTCATCTTCCAAATCCAAGGTAGTTCTGTCCTTCCACCAATGCTGTCTGCTGCAGCCTCAGCTTCAGCCCTTTGACATTGTGTCTGCCAGTATCTGTGCTGTTCCATCCACTTTGACAGCATGACACAATCATCATCATGCAGGACATGCAACTTCCCTTCTATAGGCTCTTTGCTACCCCTTGATTGGATCATAGCCTTCTGTGAGTTCCAATATACTTCCATCCACTTATCAACTTGTTTGCCTGCCCTTTGGATAGCTGCCTCTGAACACAGCAGTACACCTTGTTCCACTCATCAAAAAGTCCTTTTGCCTCACAAAGAATGACTTTAGTTCCATTGTGTTATGCAACTTCTTCATGGCATCATAAGCCACACAGATTTGCAGCTGGTGATCGATTATCACAAGCTCTTTTAAGCCCAGCTGTTCCTGGTCGCCATGATTGAGATCAGATGGCAACCTAAGTGTCTCTTCTTCTTGTAAGGCGTAAGGGTGTTCAATTTCCTGTAATGTATCTGAGGGCATGAAATCTGAGAGGTTAGAGGTCCAGTTATCCAGAAGCTTGGCAAGTTTCCTTCTACTTACCTCCAGGTCCCTTTTTGCACCATTGTAGGTTCAGGGCTTAAAGCAATCTTAGCGCAGATGTTTTGTCTATACTTGTAATATCAGTAGACACCAACCAGGGTATGTATCTCAAAACTTACAGTTGCATTTCCAAATCCAGACCAATGTTAATCCTGGCTGTCCCTGTCAACCTTGCAGAATGCTGAAGGCTCTGCTTTCCCTTAGAGTTCATGTCATCCATGCATGTAGTGTTCTTCTCCACTGCTTCCTCCTGCATATGTGCCAGGATTGCTGGTCAATAGTTCAGCAAGACTCTCAACACAATATTGGCTGCTGTCCCAGGATGCACTCAGCAATCATTTTAGCTACTTCTTCTTGACCAAGTGCAGCTTCTAGATCCTCCAAGGTCTTTTGCCACTTCTTGTAAATATCTGTATTCAGCGTAGAATCCACTTATGGAGATGGATGCTGTACTGGCATGCTATGTCATCAGAAACAATGACTCATTTGATGCCTTGCTTCAAACTGTTTGACAATACATTTGATAAGGGGAAATTGAAGTACACAAATCTGTAAGCTTGGCCAGAATATAAGATATGCCTAATACCCTCCAATGCTCACTGTTCATCCTTGTGGGAAGGCACCAGTCCTCCCACAACTCATACATATGCAACCTGAAGTTGGCTTATTGTATGAGCATACAACAATGGCTGATGAACCTGCCCACATTCCATGACAAGTTAATTCCTCTAGCACATTTAAGATATATATGATATGAGAGGAATCTCCTCAACATACTGCATGATCATCCACTGCTCTGCCACTTCTTGCACCTGTCAGGATATTTTTCCCAGTTGCTTTTTAGATTTACACCAGGCATAGGACATGATACATACCCTATTGCCAGAGACCCTGGTTCACATGCAGCAAATGCATTAACTACGCCAGCTCTCTTCCAAGCCTTCACAACTTGCCATTGTCTCTGGATCTCATTCCTATACTGTGCAAGATCATCTGGCATGGCCTCAATTTCATCATCAGACAAATTGTCAACTGTTGTGTCATCTTCATCGGAATTAAAGCCTGCACAGGTGCCGTCCTAATTCAGAAAGGCTCTGCTTCTCGCTTCAACACCTGACAACCTCAGATAACTCCAGATAACCTATTGTAGACTATTTATTTCCATTCAACAATGGATTGTTTGTTGTTATTTGTGTCCCATCAAACTTCTGATCTTCTCAAACACTTTCCTCATTTTCAGCAGCACCTTCTATTTTTCACATGTCACAACATAACAGGCACATCAAGGCTGGTACAGGCAGCTGCAAAAAGGGTTTTGAAGTTTGGTGGACAACTGTGACTGCCAAAGAAGCTCAAGAAGATCAAGTTGAGATGTCTGCAATGTGTGCCACTGTGAAACTCCCATGGAAGTCTCTGGATCTCACACCCAACCAACATAGCCAGCTAAATGACATGTACTGTTTGGGATCCCAAATAGAAGACCATTTATATTCAACCTTTGATGGTGTGCAGCAAAACAAGGCAAATTCTGTATTGACTGCTCATGGCCTGAATGAGACAGTGATCGAGGATGTAACCTGTAGGTGGAGTGTTAAGTGGGCAGCAATGAATGGGAAGGGTAAGCAGGAAGAACGGCATACATTGTATCAATGGTGAGTATACGCATTGCTATTATGGGAGGCTTTATTTAAGACTTGTGTCTATGTTTAGTGATTGTGGATGTGAGCACACTCAATTTGGCACTAAGAAGTGGCAAACTGCATATAACTACACGGAATGCCTTGCACATGCAGAAGTCATCAGCCTCATTAAAAGCGGGAAGATACGAAGAATACATGGTTATTTTGTCCATAACAAAGCCTGCAAGAAGGCTGTGCTCTCATGGATACCCCCAATACCTGTCCATCCTTCTGTGTATGTAGCTGCATTGAAGCAATTACATGAAGGAGCTTCACTTACAGCTATTCAAGCAAGAAACCGTGAATTATTCCGTACAAATGGCTATCCCGGACAGCCATCACAAGATCAGCTGCATAATTCACAATTTCAATGGATAATAAAGTCATATGACACTCGGGCACTCTATCAGCAATATAATAGGATGATTGGCGTAGATACTATGAAGAAGCCTCAGATTAACATTGATGACTGGCTAGACCCCCAGTTGCGCCATTATAATGCCACCCTTGCAGAAGCTGTCTTTCATTATTCACCCCAGGCAGCATTAAATGAACATTTCGAAGTCTGTATTGCTACCAAGGAGATGAAGGAAATGGCATGGAAGTATGCCCATCAATCTCAAATGATGGTTGATGGAACATTTGGCATCTACGACAGTAAACTTCTCTTGTTTATTGTGATGGTGGTGGACGAGAAAAAGAAGGGTGTCCCACTCACGTTCCTTCTCTTCTCAGCTCCTTCAGGCAATAAACAGATCTCATCCAGCTATGACACAGCAATCCTCATGAAGTTATTGCAACGATGGGAGTCCAGTATGGAGAAGTTTAAAAGCAAATCATTTGATGTCTTGGTTGCCGTTCCAGATATGGACTTGAAAGAACAAGGAGCTTTGTTGGTCATGTTCCCCAATTTGTGGCTTCTTATTTGCAAATTCAATATTTGTCCTTCATGGCGAAACCACTGGAACAGGGTCCTCAAAGGGAAATCACCTTTATTGATGCAAATGCAGGCCCGATTGAAGCAACTCAAAGATGCATTGATACAAACAATGGAATTCACAACCACAAAAGTGTTGCTATTAAAGAATGTGAGATTCTCATAGCGATGCAAGGAGATGTGGAGATGACAGGGTTTGCCCAATGAGGATTACTCCATATTGACTATCTCAACAGTTATTGGTGCACAGATAGTCTGTGGCAGAGCTGGTCAGATTTCAGTCATCGTGTTGCATCTCACTGAATTAAATGCACATTTGATGGAGTGCTTCCGACAACAGATCACCTTGAAAGCTTCAACAGTTTGCTCAAACACAAACATTTACAATGATGGCAGCATGGAGGGTGACACTTACAAGTGGATATGCTTCTGCAATTGGTAGTGTTTAAAGTTTTACCCTCCATATTTGAACAATGCCATCTTGAGGCTGTGGAAGACGAGTGATGGGCTGCAAGAATTCGAGCAGTGACAGGTGGCCAAGATATTCTGAAGACAAGTGCTCCTGCAAATGCGAAATTACCTATTGTTGCCTATCTCTTTGCGGACCCACAACAAGATCAAGCTGCTGCAACTCTGCTTAAGCAAACCTGTCTAAGTGTTCTGGCCTATTATTCTGATGGGTTATATTTCAATTGTTATTCCTCACTTTGTTCCTGTCATGATGCAAATGCAACTATATATTAAGTGAGACTATTCTATAAGGGCACTGGCAGCTGCAGCTGCCCAGATCTCATCAGCCATGGAGGTGCCTGTAAGCATATATGGGCCACCCTTCTTCAAACCAGCTTCCTTTGTCAGTCTGGACAGCCAATTCCCATCATTTCTTTGCCATTTTCAGAAGCCAAGGCTCAAGTTCAGCAGCTTGGCTCCATGAATACAACTGGAAGTTTCCTTCCTGAGGAAGCACCTATTGCAAAGGCTGCTGCAACAGTGGCAGATATTCTGAGTATTGTTCCAGATGCATATATGGAGGCCAGACTGGATGTATTTGTATCAGAAAGTCATGATATAGGGGAGTACGGCATTACTGATGATATTGAAAGAGTTTCTACTGATGCTGAAGATGAACTGGATTTTGTAAGTTTGCTATTTAAATTATTTCTCATTAAATACATCAGACTAAAATATTTTTTCTTCAGACTCTCTTGAAGTCATATCAGGAAGCCATAGATGCTCAGAGTATGGCTTGTTTTGCTTGTGAAGCTAGAATGGCAGCCCCAAAGCTCAGTGATTTGGCAGCAATCTTACCAGATCATGAGATGAGCATACCAGCAGAGCAAGTAGATGATTTACTTGCCTTCTGCAAGAATGTGGCCCTCCTCCTCCATAAGATCAACCATATATTGCTGTCAGGAAACACTTCAAAGAAGGTTCAATTTGACTCTGCCTTTACAGATAAGGAAAACATGTCACTCATGCCTCCAACGCAACATTCCCGCACTGTAACAACCTTGGGAAAAATTGGCCCCCTTCCCCCTTCTCCAGAAAAATCCCAAAAATGCAAACAGTCATATAGTTGTCATTGACGAAGTTCAAGAGTATTACATAATTGATAGAATTAATAAGTACTATTTTTTCCGTTGTCCATTTGTGTCCATTTGAGTCTGCACACGTAATATGGAGCCTTTCTGAATTAGGAAGGCACCTGTGCAGGCTTAATGTCCATCTTCATCTTCCTGTATATGGTTGTCAGGACCCTCACCCAAGTTCCAGAGCCTATTATTCAACTGGTTCTGGTTCACATTGATCATATATACCATGCCTTTCCACTTGTTCAAAATTCATTTGTTGGTATTATGTGTCCATTGTTCCTATTCCCATCCCCAATCCATCAGACCTCTCAGTTAGAATTATGTATTTGAGTAAGATAATGGGTTGCCACCAAGATGCATTCCACAAGCCAAGGGCCAGGGAAAGCCATGATCCATTTGGGCAAGCCAACAAGCCAACCTCAAGCCAACCTCAAATACATTTCTGCAAACCAATACAACTCCAAATGCATTTCATCAAGCCAACAAGCCAACCTCAAAGACATTTCTGCAAGCCAATAAACCAATCCAAATGCATTTCTATGTGCCCTTAGCAGGATTTGAACCTGCATCCTTATTAATACTTAAAGGTGTATATATACCACTAGACCAAACTGCCTTGAGTATTGGATCATAACTATGTGCTTATATGCAATGGTTCATTTTTAATATCTTACTATCTCATAGTAAAGATAATTAGGGTTCATCTGAGTATATTTAAAAGATGTATTTATCTGGGAGTAATTTAAGAAGATATTATTTAATACTCTTATTTATTAATTTATGTAATGCAATGGCTATAAATTGCCTCATGAATAGTGATTAATAACAAATCCATATAGTGTAGTGGTCTTATTGTGAGGAATTATTAGTGCTCTTAAGATTGCAAGTTCAAATGCTGTTCATGCCTTTCTTTTTGACTATTGATGTTTCAAGATGATATTATCAAATGTATTTCAATAAGCCATTCTCTTACATGGCCCTAAGCTTGTCTAGTGCATTTTCAGGGCAAGCCATTGGCTTATGAAATGCATATTGATTACTGATAAAGGTGCATACAGAAATACCATATTTACTCTGCTCCCTTTTTAGATACAGCTTGACTTTCAGTACAGTTTAAAGGAATATTTTTAGGCTTAATAAGATAAATAAGAGGATTTGGATGGGTAGCATGAATTCATAAAGACTTCAGGAAGCACTGAGGACTCATGCACCTTGCGCAGGAGTTGCATGGGACTTGTGTGGGACATGCATGGGACTTGCACAGGATTCTGTACACCGACTTGGACAAGCACGAGTTGCATTACGAATACTGGGTGATTCTACCCCGTAAGCGTCTTTCAGCCGAACACGTTTCCAGTAGCGAGATATTTCGCATCCTCTAGCGAAATATTTGCAGAGTCTCAGTTTGCCTTGGGCGTCCATAAGGGTCCGTTGGAATGATCTAGGTTGGATTCCGCAGTTCCTGTCAAAGACTCCCTTACTAAAGCTTACAAAGTGTCGAGCTTTGTCAAATCTTGCGGCAATCATGATGACATCTCGATCGTTTCGAAGCCTCAGTATATCGATAGCCTCCTATCAATGTTTAATACCACTTCTCTTTCTTAGTGCCCCAGCTCTTCATCTAAAAATGTCCAAAATGCCCATTTCCCTCACCGCAACTCACATTGGCACCGCAACCGTGCTCCTCACTCTCAACTCCATCACCTTCCTCACGGACCCTGTCTTCGACCCCGCCGGAACAAACTACGACGTTGGGAGAACCATCCTGAAGAAACACGAAACACCCGCTCCCCGCCTCAAAGATCTCCCGTCTGTCGACGCCATCCTCCTGAGCCACGAAGACCACTCTGATAACCTCGATCCCTCAGGGCGCACTCTCCTGAATGGCCGTATTGTCCTCACCACACCCGACGGAGCGAAGAACCTTGCACCTCGTCCAGGTGTTCACGCATTGAAACCTTGGGAGATGTTAGAGCTGAAGATGGGCGGGAAAGACTTCAAGGTTACGGGCACACCCTGCAAACACGTTCCAGGCGGCGAAGTGGTTGGATTCATTGTGGAGTCCGCTGACTTTGGCACGGCTTCGGATGGTCGTCCCAACGCGATCTACTTCTCAGGCGACACGGTGTATATCGAGGATTTGAAGAAGATCAAGGACAAGTGGCACATCGCTGCCGCTATCTTCAATTGGGGCAATGCAAAGACTTTCATGCGCGAGGAAGTGATAAAGATAACGTTGGACGGAAAGGATGCAGTGCAGCTGTTCAAGGATATTGGGGCGGATGTATTGATTCCGATTCACTTTGAAGGCTGGGAGCACTTCACTCAGTCTAAGGATGCCTTGGAGAAAGACTTCAAGGAGGGTGGAATTGAGGATAAGGTTAGGTGGCTTACGCCTGGAAAGCCTACCAAGGTGTTGTAGGATGAAGCAGTTGTATTATAACGGCTTGCAGAATATCTGTAGCTTCACAAAAAGGAATATAATGTCTGTTATTTCGCGGTTGCAAATAGGGGTTTGAGGGCATACTGGTTCGGTTACGGTCTCGGAGCGGTCTGAAGATTACAAACGTAGATCTTATCGACTGACCGCCTTCTCTCCGTCAGGCTTAGCGAGGCGCCTAATCAGGATCATAAGGAACACTCAGGTCGGGATCAAGCATTCTGGACGTCCACCATGGCTTCAAACTTACCACCTCCATCCCCATCCCAGCCATATGACCAGATGATTTCCTGGGAGACGGCAGCGTTTACATTGACGACTCCCCAGGACACATGCCTGGCCATCTCAACGTTTTTGTACGCACCTCGTCCAACGGATCGTGGTTATATCTCGCCGGTGACAGTGCGCATGACGTCCGAATTGTAAGAGATGAAAGGGAAATGGGCAACTAAACTATGTTATGTATATTACTATTCAAAGCTGACGTGGCATATAAACCGAGAGTAGCTCTCCTTGTCTTTCGGTGTTTCGGCTATGGAGGTCTCCTTTATTTCTCTCCCTTGTTTCACCTCTTTGACTCGAATTTCTCTTTTCCTTATATTTCATTCATTGACTTTAAACAGTTTCGTCTTTAGTTTATCTTTTCTTTGCAAATTCAAATAACTTGAACGTGCGATCCTATCGCACTTTCTCCTGTATATAAAGACATTTCTTGCAGGATTCTATATGATACATATGTCGATAAACGAGGGTGGCATTAGTCATGGCAGAGTTACCCCAAAAAGTATGGAGGAAACACTGATTAAGATATACAGCATACAACTGTTTGAATGTAATTTTTTAATGATTCAAGAGTTCTTCCAACTTTGTTACTTTGGGACATATGCCTGCGCACCCAGTCTACCCTCCATTCCTACCTCTCTCAGAAGACGCGTCGGGAAGGATGAGAGGGGCTCTGTCATGTCATTGATGGTTTTCCACGTATTATCAGCGTAATTCCTTCGTCACTATATCCCACTGACCTTGAGCTCCAGAATCTCACCTCTCAAATCAGCTTGAATCTTCTTCGTCAGATGGTCCTACATGACGGCCTTTGTAACCTCAGCGATGGAGCACACTTGATTCATAAGGCTCATGGCCATCAAGTTGACATTATTCGTCAGGATCTATTCCCCTGACAATCGGTCAGCATCTCACTCCAAGCAATAAATAATCGAAAAGTAAACTCACCTTCCACATCCCTTCCATATCTGCTACCACTACCTGTTTTCTGAGTATACCCTCCGTCATCAGGAAACCTGGCAAAAACCATATAGTCTACGTAGTCTATATAGCAGAGATGCCCGTTCTGCGAAGTGGTATAGACCACTAGAGTTCTAGCATACCCTCTATACCGTCCACATTTTAGGAGCACATTTGGCCAGTTTTGCTGATGGAGGTGACCTCCAGCGACACATGTGTCACTTCCTGGACAAGCGTCGTCAGCTCTCTGACAATAGAGTTGACAGTAAGCTTGGTCCAGTATCTCTCCTTGAACATCGACGTTGACTGTCTTGGTGAATCATCCTGTGCGGTAGCTTTTGTTACTTCAGCCATTGAGCGGACCTACAACAAGACAACATGGGTCAATATCTCGTTCTTTTTTGGGGAGTATGAGAAGTGGGAAAGAAGCGAAGGAATACAGAGCCGGGTAGGAATATAGAAAGAGATACCCACCTGATTCGTCAAACTTGTTGCCATGTTATTCACGTTTCTCGTCAAATCTGCCCATGTCCCCTGCACGTCCGCAACGACAGCTTGACCACTGAGTATACCCTCCATGCCGACCTCGAGCGTGACACGCGTGATTTCCGAGGCAAAGATGCTGAGCTGGTCCACCACCTTGTTGACGGTGTTCTTAAGGGCTGCCATTTCAACTTCGACCTACACAAGCACATCGCATTAACCTACTTTGACATGTGGAGAGGAAGCAAAGTGCACTCACTTGAATCCCAAACTTCTGTGTCAGATCCCCCTGTGTGACTGCTGCCATTACCACTGCAATACTCTCACCTGGTTTGTCAATTTACTACACATCTGGTTAACATTACACGTCAACTCTCTTCACACACCTTCCATACCTGGCAACTCCAGCATCCCGGCCAGATTGTCTTAGCTGCCCACCTCCAACGCCATCCTCCCCACTTCTGCAGCCAATGTTCGAAGTTGCAGGACCATACTGTTGACCGTTATTTTGAAATCGAGGATTCCGTTATTGACCTCCAATTCAATTTACTTGGAGGTCGCTGTGAACGACAGCCTTGGTGACGGTAGTGAAGGAACAGATCTGGTTGGTGAGGTTTGCTGCGAGAACATTGACGACGTTGGTGAACTTGTGCCAGGTATCATCGACGTTGAAGACAGCGGCTTGACTGCCGCGTTTCTGCAGAGAGGAACATTAGTTACTTGTTCATATCGGAGTATAGAATTAGCTACCCACGTTGCCTTTAAGGACATAAGCAACCTTGACTCAGCTTGTCAACGAGCAGAATAACTCAATTAGACATTCTACAGGTCTTCTTAAATCCTGAGAAAATTAAGGTATACTCTCACACCATCTATTAAACTTAGCTGGAAGGCGAAACTCTCACTACAAATCGTAGAAGCTCGCTATAGGCTCGCTGGTGTCTCGAGGTTCACAAAAGCGCTCAGACGACTGAGGCTGGGAACTATGTGACTGGGCTGGCTGACTCGAGTGAACGTGTACGAACTTGGGATACATCGGCGAAGCTGAAATGCAGTCCGGTCTCAAAGGACGGGGTTGCCGTGATATCCTATTTTTATATGGCGAATAGCTTACTCAGCCTTCCTCTCGTTAAATGTGTGATTCATATATCATGTTCTGGTCTTTGACAGTCTGTATATTTTTAACCTTCTCCTCTGAAATTTATATCATCCAGTCTCTACTTTTGTATCAGACCACTGTGTGCGGGATCTTGTTTCATTCTCATTAGGCTTGCATAGCATGTGGCTTCCACTATCCATATTACTAGCAGAATTGGGTGCCCCATTTTGAGGCAAACTGATCATCCCCAGAGTTCTCCCCTATTCACCATTGACTAGTTCTTTGGTGAATCCCGGGCTCCACGACGGCCGTAGGCCGGCACAAATCTCTGGGGATGACCAGTCTGCCACTTGCATAGCTGAAATGGTACTGAGAATTGAGTGAAGTTGGATGGTTGGATGGAGACCCAGAGACGCGACGGGTTTAAGTAAGAGGCGTCAGGGAAACCCAAAAAGGACTCCATTCCGAGTCGCGATTTCGGTAGACGCCGCTCTGATTGAAACCTTCGAACAGCCATTGTGCCGGCAACCCTGTGGTGTCTAGGGTTCTGCCCTTCCCATGGTCCTGAACCAGTTTTCGGATCCAAAATGATAGGGAGTTAGTTCTCTGGTACTCTGCGCTTCCTTGTTGGCGGCGTGGATACCTAGACATGACCAGTTTGTCAGTTTTCTTGAGATTTCGGCAGGTCACTTGCAAATTTTCAGCAGGCTACTGTGTCGCAAAAATCCGAAACGCCCGACCCGGCATAATCAGGCAGTATCAGGCCGTCAGATCGGGCCGACTTGATCAGACTGATCAGATTCAAAGCTCCTATCAGACTGATCAGGTCGGTCAAGCTGGTCAGGCTTGGTCAGGCTTGGTCAAGCTCGGTCAGAGTGATCAGGGTTTAGGTTCAAAATTCAAAAATATTATTTTCTTTTTATTACCATTCACTATTCACTATTCATATTTATTTACTTACCACTGCGTTGTATATACTCTTCGAATATCATTGAGTATTTGATATATAGAGTATAGTACTAATCAACATAAGCGTCTAAAAGGACGTGTTGACTACCTGTTGACCTCGGTAAGCAGACGCGAGAGTCAACAGTCCAAATATCCCCTGGCAGGCCGATTTGGGTAATGGGTGGTTATGGGCACATATTTCGAATCCCGCTATTTGCTCAGTTTTCGCCCCATTTCCTTCCTTTTTTTTTTCACTTTCTCCTCTTCCTCTTCTCTAGTGCCGAATCACCATGTCACCCATATGTGCAAACGAGTACTACGGATCTTCTTATTTATTATTTCTTCCAGTTTACATTGAAAGCTTGAGAGGTACCGACCGTGTTCCCATCCACAGATCATAAGGTAAGTATTTTATTGTTGGTATCATAAGCCTTCGTACTAGTACTAAGACATAGACATTGCTAAGGACGAAATGCTCAATTTAGGATCATGCATGCAAATGCTTTGAATGGAGTGGATCGAGGGCGGAATGCTCCGCGGGCAGCGATGTTGCGCTCATGACTTGGTATGTTCTCCAGATGGCCTGTTTATTTTGATTAATTGACTCTGTCTTCATAGAAAACGAGCATTGTATCAAGAAACATCACCGCTGCTGTCTATAGCACCCCACCACCGTGTCCGCCATCTGCTGTCTCCAGCTCCGCCACCTCCGTGTCCACCGTGTCCACCGTGTCCAGTCTGCCTCCAGTGGTGTCTCCGCTGTCCTGTGCACTTCTACCACTACACTTACGTCTCTAGAAGGAACCTGAGAAGGCATTAGCTGGGAACGGGAAGAGCGAAGATTGGACGAGGTTGCAGTTTTGTGTGCGTTGATTTACCCTCTCCGTGTTCCTTGCTCAACTGCTCCTTATTCCTAATAGAACAACTGGGAGATCTCACATCGAAGCGTATGGGAAAGCAACCTCTATACCACCTACTTCGACCATTTGGAAAAGGCAGGAGGTACGTTGTTTCCATACACCCCACCCGCTTGCCGTCACTAACGTTCGCCGCAGACTTTTTCTACGAACGGTGGGGCGATGCACCTGTACACTCTTATGCGTGCATCTCTGGCAAATATCTGCTGCGCACCTCTGCCACCCTCGCTCCTCAACACCAGCACCGCCATCTGCACCCTCAGTGGTGTCTGCACCACCTGCTGTGCACCGCGCCCCTCCTACGTGCTCCCAGACAGTGCTAGTGGCCTCCGCAGTCACTGGCGCTTCTCTACCGATGTTATACAGTCGAATGGGACCTGTGGACGCCGCCAGAGAAGCCGCCGGCACCCCCACACTCCACCCGCTCCCCCACTCCCGTCCCTCATACGCCCTACCAGATGGCGCTAGTGGCCCTCACGTTTGCTGGGGTCTCCATGGGAGTGTTGGACACTATGACATGTGGGCGCCATTAGAGAAGCCGCTGCCACTCGCGCACCTGCCCCCTTTACCCCACTCCCACGCCCCTCCTACGCGCTTCCTGTGGGCACCGGTGGCCTCCACATCCACCGGTCTTCCTTTGGGGGCTGTTTCGCTTTGAATGCGACGCCGAGACGACATCCGAGAAGCCGCGGCTGCACACACCGCCAGCCCACTTCCCCTACCCCGCTCCTGCACACTCCTGGAAGCCGCTGATAGCCACTGCAGCTACTGGCCTTCCTCTGGGGATGCTTCGCTTCTTATGCGACACATGGACACCGCCAGAGAAGCTGTCACCGCCTGCACACACCATCCGCACCCCATACCCAACTCCCGCCCCTCCTATGCGCTCTCAGGTGCCAGTGGCCTACTCTACCACTTGTATCTCTCCATGGCTGTTAGCCATTGAATGCGACCCGTAGACCCTGCGCCCTGCACCCTTTCCAGCAGTGTCTTCACTGTCAGCTGTGCGCCGCCACCACCCGAGCATCTCCAGAGCATCCCCGCACATCCCATTCCGACACACTGCTAAGGCGTACCTAAAATCATATCCGAAAATCACCCTCGGAAGTTTCAAGTGGGGTTGCAAGCATCGATTTGCACTGGTCTCGCATGGAATTTGATCTGGTTATGCTTTTTAGCTGAGTATATCCATTCGCTTCGTCCAGTATGACCATAAGCTTACTGATATCCCTTGCTGATATAGTAACAGGCAACTGCGGAGCTTCCGAAGCAGCGGATTTCTTCGCTGAACTCGCACCATTACATCCTTTTTTTCACCTTTCAAAGCCTTTCTGGTGAAATGTTGTTCCCTGCGTTATCTTTCGAGACTCGGGAACTTCATCACTCCCAGATTGGTGGGTAGTGGAGGAGAGGATTCCTAGTCATCCACGAGGATACTAGCCTTTCCAACGCTACCTGATTATATTTTTCCAACTAAGTAGGGAGGTAATGGTAGGTGTAGGAGTTAAATAATGAGCAGTGTAAGAAACAAGCTCTGAGTGAGATTGCCAGTGTTAACGACCACCGTCGTCTGCTAAGTCGACTCCCCAGATGATTGTGTACTTGAGTATTTTCTTCCTGGTTATGCATTTTAGTTGAGTATATCCCTTTGCTTCGTCCAGTATGACTCTAAGCTTACTGATATCCCTTGCTGATATGATAACAGGAGCTTCCGAAGCAGCGGATCTCTTCGCTGAAACCGGCTGGGACTACTCCCGGTGGATGAAGACGATGGATGAAAACCCCAACCTCGGCAATACGACCTTCCCACTTCCCCAACTTAAGATATTGAATGTAAGGAATACAACCGATACCTGATACCTGCGGATCTTAACAGTATCCTTTGTATGTCTTCATCATGTTTTACTCTAAATGTTGAAAAGTTAATGATATGGTTTCAATGATCAGGCAACGTCCATGTTCTCCTCGTGGATCTCTAAAACCAATCCTCCATCTCCAACAGTAGCTCCCTCGCCCAATTGCATTGCTCCACAGCCGCATTACTCCGTACCGCCATCATTGACCTCTTCTGGATTAGCTGTGCCATGCTTTACCAATGGGGAAGGTCTGCAGCTCCGATCTTTTCTGACTGGTAAGTAACCATAAGCTTACTCTCGTTGAGGTTAACTTATTCATGGAATGTATAGATAGCTGACTACTGCACCTCAAATCTCCGGACCGCGTCTTATTTCCTTGGGGTGAGGTTGGTTGGCGCTCGATAAATTCAGGCTGGGTAGTAAGTGTAAGAAAGTGAAGTTTATTTTTTCCTCATCCTGGATATCTCTTTGATTGTAATAATTACAATATCAATAATATCAGTATTATTTGTATAGCTTTTCTCTGTGGTGCGGAACTTGTAAGCAAGGCCGATGACAGCGCAAATATCAAAATACGAAGTCTTGGCTTGCAGGGAGCCACCCTTGAATGCCGGTTTACTCAAGAATAAATGTCCAATAGATAAGAGTGTGTGGGATTGAAACTAACGAGGGATCTCCGGTCATTCAATTCAGCATTACCAGGAGATTATGTATTTTACACGCTGTGGAAGCTGGTATGTATTTTGCTTCCTTTCAATAGTCTGTAAACTCAAAGAATAAAATTAATGATCATCAAGCAGGGCTATCCATGATCGAATGTGACTTTTAGTGTGTCTGTGCACGATCGAATAATACGTTCAGTCACCGGTGACTGTGACGGAGGTATCAGGCCGCAACGGAGGTATCAGGCCGCAACGGACATGACAGGCCGTGATGTCCCAATAACAACGAGCGAGGCAATTGAATTAAATTCCTATTCTTTTGCTATCTCTTTGGATGAAATACAGCACATCTCTGTGACCCTCAAGACAGCTTCAGTTCCAGCGCGTTATAATGAAAGTGCCGGGAAAGTCACTATGTTTCATGCAAGGGTTTGCCGTCAAACCGCCCACTACGGTACTAAAATCTGATCACAGAGTACGGACCTTTTAGATCTAAGGCACTTTTCTTGTTTAGTGATGTTTATTCAGGTATTCGCGTTGCAATGGATCGAGGAAATGCAAAAAGGAGACAACTCAAACCTCCCGAGTCTAATGTTCAATCTCCAGTACAACCTCTGAGCTCAGTACACCTGGACTCTTGCCGCTACGCTTTCTCCTTTCCAACAGCAGAGACGCAATTCAAAAATCTTGCCTACATTAACAAGATGGAAGCCTATGCAAGAGTTTCTGCTGACCAGTCTGCTTTCCATACCCCATCCCCTGCCATTGACCCATCATTGACCATAGAAAATGTTATTTTGCAAGATGTCCAATTGGTGGGCTCTTCTCAAGCTGAGCTAGATTCTCTCGCAGAGATGGACCGACGCTCTTACGAGATTCGCGACAGCATTTCCGCCAGGCTCGTCTCTGACACTACAACAAGTGCAGACTACGCTCGATACATTAACAATTATGATATCTGGTGGGATAACTTTCAAGCCATGGAAAAGCAAAGTAATATTGCGCATACAAGTATTCCCTCAAGACCTATAACAGCTGCTAAGGTTGCGCATTTCTTGAATCACGAGATCAGTCGTCCCAAGGTGTGTATTCCATTATTATGTACATTCGAAGCTTTTCTAATGAATATATGCAGCGAAAACGAGGCTCGGGAGATGATATTGAGGGTACTACTGTTGGTATCTCGGTGATCAAGTGCACTATTAGTGCATTAGAGAGACAGCGGCGCTGGGAAGAACATCTCTACCCTGATGACCCAGCTGCCCAAAAGGCACTCCGAAGTGATGATAGAGTAAAGCGGATTGAAGATGCAATGAAACACAACCAACCCCAACGTGTTGCACAATCTCAAGTAGTCAAAGCTGCCGGGTCTTCTGTTGGTTCGTACTGCTCCTATTTTTTTTGTTAAATACTCACTCTAATCAAGACTTCATTCTGAAATAGATACATATCGACTAGAACAGCTCATTGCTGTGTCCCATTGGTGCCTAACAAGCTCCACTACCAAAGCATCTCTCGTCACACTTCTTCGTGATCGAGCAATGCACCTGATGAGTACTTCAATGGCTTTTCGAGGTGATAATCTCCGGAGTATGAATATGTCAGATCTCTATGAAAAGGATGTGTTGAACATTGGGGGCAAAAAAGTGCTAGTGGTATGCTAATTATTGTCTATATTTTCCTTCATATACTTAATTGTTTTACACAGTCACTTCGAGTTTTATCTGATAATGCAAAACATAATCAAAGTGGGAAATTAGAGGAACAAGCCTCCCTTAGGCATGCAAACCCTTCCCTCTGTGCCATTGGTGCTCTCGCAATGCATCTTTTTGCCATATTCCACTTATCAGAGCAAACTTTCAGCTTCATTCCCGAATTCAGGAGTGATGTAGGAGAGTATGGCCTCCGGAAATGGTATGATTACAAAGTATTCTTTGCGGGAAAAGATCTTACCAAGGAGATGTGTTATGATAGTATGTGATTTATTATTCTGTGTTTAATCTATCCTAATAACCTTTAAATGTAGATCATCGTGAGCGTGTCAAAAAGATGCACACTGCCAATGGAATTGCAATTACCAAAGTCACGCATGCAGGTCGTGTCTTCTCAGCATTCTTTATGCGACAGCAGGGCACAAGTGTTGAAGATGCTAAGGCAATTGGACTCTGGAGCTCAGGTGGTTCGTTTGGGGCGGCCTATGATCGTGAAGTACCTCTTGAGGGTCTTCTAGGTGCTGCAGGACTTGATCCACGCGAACCAAAGGCACACTTCCTCTCTCGAGATATTTTAGGTATGTATTCTTAATTTATTTTCAATTGCAAGTGTTAAAGTTACATTAGATGTTCCACATGAATTGGAACTGGAGATCTTCCCATGGATCGAGGCCGAGGAAGCGGCCCTCATGCAGCGAATTGAGGCCAATCCTAGAGCTATTGACTTATCATTAAGGTCATTCCTTGGGCTTTTGAAGACTCTCCGCAAGGTTATATTGCAAGACTTGGCTATTCTTCACAATGAAGTACCACAGTGCCAATTGTATACTGTGGCACCCTTCAATACGTCCGCATTCCAGGCTTTTGCATCATCAGCTCCACAGATCATAGCTGCAGCTGCCACACAAGCTGAGGCAGCCCTTAAAAATCTTCCACAGCAATGGGCAGATACAGTACGTGGAGTTATTGAAGCCACTGCAGCTATACAACGAGAACAGGAGGCACGACAACGGAAGCACTTAATGATGATGCAGGAAGAACTTCAACGTGTCAATGCTAGCATGGAGCTTTTGGCCAATGCTCCACCATCAAAACGTCATAAGCTTGGTTAGTCTACATGACCTCATTTGTGCCAATTCATCAGAACTTATGCTTCCTGCCGCTTAGTTTCAACTCAAAAGTACACCGTGCCTACTGCATCTCTGAGGCAGCCAATGCCTGTTTCTGTTTCATATGATACACGGAACCCTACAACAATGCTTCCCAGTGTAGCCTGCCATGCAATGCCTTCTGCTTTGCAATCAGGACAACCGGCAGTTTCTGCAATCGTTCATCCAAATGTAGCAGGTGAGTAAATCAATTTTATGACATTGAATCTTTCTGAATAAGTACACAGAACCATTGGCTATTACATTGCCATCTCAGAATGTCTTGAGTTCTCTGAACCAGTCAGTGACTGCTGCTGGCCATTCTCCTCCATCGCCCAGTCAGCTAGATTCTCCTTCCCCCAACCAACTAGATCCTCCCGTCACTATAACTCTAACATCGTCGCCAGTAGCCTGTCAGCTCATTCATCCTGTCACTGTAACTCCGAGATTGTCGCCAGTCATCCATCAAGGGCATGCTGCACCTCTCAGTTCAACCCCAACCCTGCTTTCCACTGGCACCAGTCACGTCGAACAGCTGAAGATGCAGAAATGGTCCACCCTATGTGGTCGTTATGGGGAACAGCAACTAGCAAGGCATGAGTGGGAATGGACAGGCAATAACAACTGGGTTCCGTACTATTCAATCCAGAGTATTGCAAGCTTCGAAGACCTCTGGGATGAATATACAGTGGGATTGAATCAACACCTACCGGTCCGGGAACTATGGCAGCAATGGAAGCAAAGTCCAGTCTGGCATCGGAATAACGGGTCTTTGAAGACAGAGTATGGTCGTAGAAAACTTGCTGTCAAACTGATTGAAAGAGTGATGGAGAGTCGGCGATGGGATGTGCAACAGGCATTGAAGTTCCTCAAGGACAAGTTTGGGAAGGATGAGGCTGGTAAAGAGAGAGGTATAGGGAAGTTCTGTCGCTGGTTGGAGAGCACCGCTAATGGGAAGGGCGGAAACGTTTCACGAGTCTTGCAAGAGGCTGGTAACTATCAAGGCTAAAGGCCGTCACTACAAGTTAAAATCCGATCAGACTATTAGAAGTTCTTGGATGTGAGTGTGTAGACAATGGATTAAATGTATGTATACTAAACAATATCGAAAATCATTGTGCATTTATTTTCCAACCTGTACTGTGAGAGATTGGACGCAATGAAAGAAACCTGCTTACTAATTTTCTGTTGTTGACGCAACGCTAGGGCTTGACTCAACCTCCACCTTCAACCACCACCATTACCTTCAACTTCTCAACGCCGCCCATGCATACACATTTGTTACTACGGCAGGCATCACTTCTTCCCCTCCCTTCAATTTAAACCATTTCTCACGTGGTTAGATGCAGTTAGGCCAGGAGCCAGTATCTGGTCCCGCCTTCTGCCTCTCTAACTCACGGTGATGGCATATAGTAATCAGAGCTACGCATGAGCAGGTCCATCGCTCCTGGTTACTATATGCCATCAGCTTACACCCTTTATATTTTTTCGTGCGTTTTCCAACTGCATGCGAAATAGGAATTGAACTCACAGCGTCATGCAGAATCTTATGTATACTACAATCGCTATCCTAGAGATCATTGGATGTTCAAATCAGCGGTGAGTTGTTAACGTTAAGAGCAGCTTGGGATTATGCTGATTCTCTTCTAGGTCGCTATTCTATCGTAAGTCACCACATGGTCGATGGATGGATGGATGGTTAATGTTCGATATAGCTTGATGAATACCGTGGCTGTAGCTTCCAGTAAGTTTTCCTTTTGCAAAACTGAATATTCTTTTGCATCCCGTGAATGTGCCCAATGTTAGAGTAATACGGCGGTTCTCGCTGGTATCCCGGGCATCTGCTATTGCCATTGCCATGTTGGCAGGGCTGTGCACGTTTATGTACCGTGGGACCACAAAACACCACATTATTCTGAGCATATGGTTATTCTCGTAGTGCAAAAGAATATTCTTTGCTTGTTTTGCAGCGGACTAGTCTAACTTAATGCACGTTCCAGTTACCGAGTCGTTCGTACCCCTTGCCTTAATCGCGAAGAATATTATCCTTATTTGGAAATTCTAGCTTGCACTTTTATCTCATCGTCCAATTCTTAGGCACCTTTGCTGGTGTTGATAACGCAAGACCGTGAGTATTTTAGTCATATGTACAAAACTTATACTTAATTCGCCTTGTAGAACCTATCTTTTGAGGATTTCCCATTTGTAGATATTCGATTTATATTACTTACTAATACCAATCACCAGGCCGACAATGGCTTAGCTGTAAGTCTTTATTTAATTTTCACCGAGGAACAGTTACTTAATTCCGTTGTCCAGGCTATTGCTACTTTTATTTCGCAAATGTATGTTATGCTCCGTAATCGTTTGATTTTGTACTACTTCATTTTTTAAAAGCGGTTACGCTCACCGTACATGGAAATGTAATCATAACATCATTCAGCGATGTGCATTCTGATTGACTACTTCACAGTGAAGAAGACACCTGTTATTTCTCTGACTTCGGTATGTAGTATGGATGACCAGAAAAGAAGAAAAACTTATGAATCATGATAGGCTGCTTTTGCGACCGGCGCATTAAGTACGTGGCTCCTATTCCTATTCCTAATACTTTATTTACCTGCGTTGTATAGTTCTTGGCCTCAGTACCTTTCCCTATGACCCTTGGCATGAATCACTAAATTAATCCTTCATAATGTAGTCATGACAGCTCGATTGTACGTCAAATATCACTCATGCCTCTCTACTTCACTTAACCATTTTCATTTTAGGTCAACTCACCCCTCCTTTGACTTGCTCGCCGAAAACCCAGGCAAGGCAAGTCGTGCCCGCCCTCCGATGGTATTACATATCTGACTACACAGTCTTAGATCATCATGGCGCTCTGGCAAGCACTCACCTTCGTTCCCGCCGTCATCTCTTTCTGCCAGTTGTGCTTATGGCAAAATACCGCCACTCTGACTGAAACTGAGAAGAAAGGATGGTAAGAACGCCTTGATTTCTGACGCCTGATGGGATCTATTCTAATATAATTGTCAATTAGGCTCGAAAGGTCGCTGGACCTCTTTGTCGGATACGGTGTCGAACGTGCTGGAATTGCCACGATTTTCCAACCTGGCTATCTCATCGCGGTATGTAACATTGCTTCTAACAATACTAATATCCATCAATTCTTACTCTTCCCATTCAGTTTGTCACTGCCCCCGACAAGCGCTACTGGGTGCCTTTCCAGCTCATCTCCCGTCGTCGTACGTCAAGCCAAATTTTATTAATAACATCACTCTACTTACTCACATGATGCATGGTCCCACAATTGATGACAAAATACACGACTTCAGATGGATGGCGAAATGGCAGAGAGCTTCCGAGTGACGTTCTTATGGTACTACGTGATGGCGTCTGTTCCATTCCTTTCCATCTACTAATATTCGTCTACATTCCAGGCTGTTCCGTATCACGCACGAGCGAAGGAGCTCCAGGCATGGACACAACAGTGCGTATCAAAATATCCTATGTGATGTGGCGCTCTCATTGTCGCTTTTCCTAGACTTTCTCGAGGTGCATTGGACGAGAATCAGCAGATGTTGAAGCTGGAGTTGGATGCAAGGTCGCAAGGTCACCCACAGCCATTTAACATATGGGAAGTTCGACAACAACTTGAAAACGCGGTATTAAATCTGTCTATCTTCCGTATTCACGCTGGTAAGTCCGTCCCCAACATCGTGGCTGCGGATAACTATTTATTCCCAGTAGCCGCTACTATAGTTTTCTGAGGTTTGGTCTATCACTAGTTGCCTTAATAAATAATCGATTTTCTCGTTCTAAATCAGGATGCCTAATTTATCAAAATAAGTACTTGAAGGAACCTGTTGGTATATGCTCATTAGTTTTGATGGTGTGAGTGGTTTTCGAGTGTGTTTATTTCACTGGTACAGAACCACCGAATGTGGATGAGTATTTTTGTGTTCATGGGATACCAATCTTTCCGCTTCTACTCGGTTGGTGGATGGTGGAGAAACAAAGCTTTGTGAATGTTGGTAAGGAGTCCATTCATCTGGTACATGTCAGGCCTCACTACTTATTGTCCATAATCTAACTACTATCTCAGCCATGAATAAGTGTCGATGTAATACTTTAATGTAGTTTGAATCATTCACCCATTGCTATCGAAGTAACACTAATGTAGTTTGAATCACTCACCCATTGCTATCGAAATATTTCTTACTTATTCCCACAACTTCACTAAGTTCTCGAGATTCACTAAGTCCTCGAGATTTAAACAGTCGACTGCGGTTCATCCATAATCTAACTACTATCTCAGCCATGAATAAGTGTCGATGTAACACTTTAATGTAATTTGAATCACTCACCCATTGAGATCGAAATATTTCTTATTTATTCCCACAACTTCACTAAGTTCTCGAGATTTAAACAGTCGACTGTGGT
>KN837181.1:175253-218951 GCA_000827215.1 Sphaerobolus stellatus SS14
GGACTGGCCAGGACATGATCAGGTCAGGGTGGAGTCGGTCAGGCCCTGACCAGGCCTGGCCAGGTCTGGCCAAGATGAGCTTCGTCCTGGCCAGGGCCTGATGATGCCTGGAGAGGTCATCATAACTGACCAGGCAATCTCGATTTTTGCGACATATTCCTTGCACTCCACACAATTATTGATATCGTTTTAGAGTACGAGTTTGAACGGGCGGGATCGCGTTCAAATGCACCTCCCATCGCAGCTTCCAACCAATTCGCCAGATCAGCCGAAGCCGAATGTCTAATTACGATGGCCATTAGAACTTAATCTATAAATACATCTATTTGAAAGACGTACGATAGCGACCGGATAATATGCCGCGACGTCCTGTGTGCTTGGCCGTAGAGGTCTGGGAGAGGTTCGATGCGTTCGAGGATGTGAGGATGGTAAGAGCTTTGTTGCTAGATACGTACTGCTGAGAGAAGGCGGTTAATGATGCGGCTGGAATGAAGGAGGACGAAGAGAAGGTTGCGCAAGGATCTCATTGGATGAAGAGGCGATTGCAGTAGGTGTTGCTCCTCGAAGTTTGACCTTTTGATATGACAGCAAATGTTGCTACCACCGCTTGTATGTATGTATAGCATCCTCTTCAACGGTAGGTACGCTGTGAAGCTGGCTCTGCTGCGTGCCAACTCGATGCCGTTGCTGAGCTGTAGCAGCAAACATCGATCGACGTGTGGCGACGACATGCGGTTTGCGGTGGTTACGATAAACGATATTAATAGAATTGTGATTCGTCTCCTATATTTTCTGTGATTGCAACCACATCGATGACGCGTCTTCAGGATGTGGAGACAGACGACTGAATATTGGACCGCAGTAACCGGGATGAAGGTGAATCGAAGTTGATAGGAAGTGTCGTTGTTTGCTTTAACAACTTCTCGACAACATACGGTTCCATGAAGCCATTGACCTGACACAAGATGTGCGGTGACAGGAGAGGGCTAGCTTTGATGGTGGGACGCGTTATATGAAACGGACTCCGAGTGAGGAAGAGGTGTGCATAAAAGAGATGTGCTTGAATGACATCCAAAGACGCGCGAATGCCTCGATGGTAGACGCAGAAGGAGAAGCCCAGAGACCACCTGCTCGGCCATTATTACGCAGCGTAAGGTTGGCGGAGCGGGATTGGAGGTAGCGGCGATGCGGGTGTTGTGAGAGGAAGCAGAGGTGTTAGATAGATTCTGAAAGAATGCGATTTGGTTGGGAAGAAATGCGGCAAGGTGTTGGATTGCACAGCGCGTTATATCGTATTCCTGCGTCCTCAGTGGTCTGAGTTCCAACTGTTTGATTTCCGATTCCTGTCTCTCACTCGTAATTTTCAGCTCTCTAAATCAAGCTTGTTAGAGTATGTCCACGATCTAGACAAACGCAACGTACCTGCGGTCCCCGTAAGCCCTTGCATCACCAGAGGAAAGCCGGCCAATCCTCCTAATCTTACGATGCAGCTTATTCTTATGCCATCTGCACGACATCCATATTCCTCAGATGCTCAACGCGCCATGATCGCCTCTACTCGGGAACGGCCCTCCTGCAGCGATCATGGCGACGAGATGCAATGACACAAAGCCAGATAGGAGGAGAACCACTCCTGATAATGTCAAGGATCAAATACGCTTGAGTCTAGAAAATAAGCACAGATGTCTGTGTAATGCATGAGAGGAGAATATCTGGTGACAGACCTCGCCGACTGACCTCCATTGGAGAGCGACCAAAGAGCGACTCGTACTTGTTTAGTCGCTGGATTTCGGAGCCTGTTCGAACATTCAACCTTCCTCGTGGAATGCATATGGTGATCTGGATAACGATCTAAGTAGCATTATAGCAGAGGGTGGGTTATTGAGCTGAGACTAGGCGCTTGCGGACATGCGGATCGGAAGCTGGACGTTGTCTACTTGTCAACACGTCGTTTAATCCATGCAGAAGTACGAGTCCCCTTTTCTTTCCATTCGTCATCATATTAATCAGCTTATACTTACAGTTCGCAATGGAGTTGATGAGTACCCAACCTCGTCGAGTCGCATGCGGTCATATCGGTGCAATCCTTCATCTCTATCTACCCCGAACCTGACAAGATCGCCATGAGCGAACGCTAACCTCTTCCACAAACTGTACTATCCTACGCGCTACATGAGCATCCCAGCCTCCTGCATTTGCTCCTCGGAACCTTGTCTGCGGGTGTTCTGAGGTTGCGCCGGTTACTAGGAGGTGCGACTGCGTTGAGGAGGCTGTTTGGGAACAGGAGCTAGGATTGGATAGGGAGGCATTTGGTAACGCTATCTTTGCAGACATGTTCCAATGTGTTCTTTTCATGTCATATAAGCATTGATGTCGTTTTGGAGAAGGAGTTTGCACGGGCGGCATCGCGTCGTAGCATCCGTCTCCACGATTTATCCAGAGTCACCGTCGGTTTGTGGATGGCGTTTTGATGATCGTCGTAGTTCGACCTTCGACGTTGACGGATCCGTGTGGATATGTTGACATATGGATGCGCGACTGGATTTGGATGAGTAGAAAGGGATCTGGTAGGACGGATTGATGCAGAGATGCAGAGAGTGGCTAAAGGATGGGTGTTGGAGTAAAGTTAAGGAGGACGGCAATATATGGCGTGAATTGACGAGGAAGAGGATGACGCGGCGATGTATCACCGAAGGAGCGGAAGCCGCAGATATCGCTGCAGGACGTTCGACATTGGTATGATAGCCATAGCAGTGGCTACCCTCACTTGTATGCGTGTATGAATAGCATTCTTTGCAACATTAGTTATGTTGTGCTGGCTCTGCACCATGTCCACCATACGCTGTTGCTGAGTAGCAGCGAGCATCGATCGACGCGTGTCAAGCGTCTCCTAGCTTGTGAGATTGCGCCACATTGGTGACGCGTCGTCAGGTTGTGAATACAGACGACCGAATATTGGACCGCAGTAACCGGGACGGTGGTGTATCGAAGTTGACAGTAAGTGACATTGTTTGCATTAACGACTTCTCGACAATAGATGGTTCCATGAAGCCATTGACCTGACGCAAGAAGTGTGGTGAGAGAAGAGGGTCAATTTTGACGGCAGGACGAGGTATAACGGACTTCGAGTGGCGAAGACGGTGTGTGTATAATAGATGTGCCTAAGAGACATCTGAAGACGCCCAAATGCGTTGGTGGTGGATGCAAGTCATTAAGCAGAGTAAGGTTGGCGGAGCAGAGCGTGATTAGAGATAGCGGCGATGCCAGTGTTTCGAGAGGAAATTAAGATGCTGAATCGAGTCGGACAGAATACGATAATGGTTGGGAAGAAATGCGGCAGTGTTGGGTTACACAGCGTGTTATATCGATAATATCGTGTTCCTGGGTCAGAGGTTTGACGTTCGGTGTGCTTATTTGTTGACTTCCCTCGTTCTGTTCATCTCTCTCGATAGAGCTGTTTGGTCGATTGATATGATTGGGCATCTGTTTTCAACCTCGACCAATCTTGACCGTGCAGGGAAAATCGGAAGGATTGTAATGCTTGGCGCGGTGTATAGATGTGCCGATCGGGACAATGGTGCCAGCCAAAGGTACATCGATACTTACCCCAGTCCATCTCGGCTTGCTTTGGCGACTCCCTATTTATTCAGCGGCGTTCTCTTTCTCTTCCTTTACTTCCCGTCCGTTTTTCATTGATTTATTCCGAGAATAGGCCACTGGGCATGATTTCTTGTGTGCATGAGTTTGTCTGTTGTCACAGACTATCAGCCGGTACAGTGATCTGGATCTCTGTATTATGTTCCTGGTGTGCTATGCTTTTAAGTAATTCATATGTGGAATAGCGAGGTTGATAAAGAATCGGTCAAAGGTTCACTCCATGCTAAAGTTACTGGTTCAATGCTATATTGACCCCAGGTACGGCACATCTGAGCAGCGCGGGCAAGGTTCACACGCTCGCAAACTTGAACTGGGGATGAAAAGACCGATATCGATGTCGCTTACGCATGATGTTCTGCACCTATACTCTCCTTCACTCAATCGTGTCGACATCTCCAGAAGGTCTCCTACTTTATGCTACTTCTTATATATGGCCATTGGGTTCTCAGTTCACTCCGTCCACACAGACAGATACGACTGTTCATCCGTCCCCACCCACTCGCCGACTGACCTCCATTGGAGAGCGACCAAAGAGCGACTCGTACTCGTCTAGTCGCGAGATTTCGGGGCCCGTTCGAACATTTGACCGTCCCCGTTGAATGGATATGGTGATCTGGATAACGATCTAAGTAGCATTATCATGAGAATAGAACCTGGACACCGCAGAGGATAAGATTGGAAAGAGGAGACTGGGCGCTTGCGGACATGCACGAGTAGCCTATCGCGCTTCGAGACGACGACGACGGACGAGCAACGACGACTGCACCTGTGATTCGACTTTCGACCTACTCATTCTGCCTAACGACTAAACCGTGTTTCTACTAATCTTTCATCCATACAATCCTGAGCTCGAGCCGACAATAGTAGCACCTGACATCCAAGGTACTTACTCATTGCTGCCTCGTCCCATCTGCGCACTCCTCAAACTTCGACACTTTTTCCCAGTCAACCGAATTCGACCTTCCCGATGTCTAGCATCCCTGTTACTCCTTCCAATGCACTCACAACGCGAAATAATCGAATGCAGTTCCCACTTCCTCACATGCTGGCTCAGGCTCAATATTGCCGTTGTCATTTTACCCTAGGTTCGCGTGGGGGTCGTCTACCCTCGACTCCAACAATGCCTCGTCCATTCGCAGCGGCAGCGGAAGCAGTCTTTGAGCTCACCGCTTTCGCCGTCCCATACGCTCGAGCACCGTCCGAGCAACGAAAGTGGGTTCTGCACGAGGGACGAATTCGAGCAGTTGACAGTGGTGCGGCGAGATCGGGATCGGGATCGCAGCGCGAGTGCGAGTGATGGTGTGAGCGCATCGCTGAAGAAAGCACCCGTCATCCAGTCCATCCTCCCGAGGCCGCCTACTCCCCCACCCAGTCCTCCCAAACCCGTCTATGCAAAAATCGCGCCTACTACCCCGACCAAATGGAAGATACCCGTCGCATCTGCATCTCTCCTTCCCCCTTTGCCTTCTCAAAACCCTAACGCCTCCTTCGAGCCCGAATTCGATCACTGCACGGAGTTCGCCCCTCGCAGCGTTCTACGCTAAACTACCGCTTATAATCAACGCAACTCCAAGCTCACCTCCAAACGCCTTCGCAACTCTCCCTCCAGGCGCAGCGAAACCGACTCCCCCAAGCGCACTCACAACTCCCACAACGACCTCTGTTAACATCGCTACATATTTCACGGCCCTAACCCACTCTCCAACTACCTCATCCCCAACCTTACACCCCATATCCACCCGTCCCATCACACCCTCCAAATCCACAACGACATCATTCTCGCCTTCGACGCCATTAGGTCCCTGGATGGCGAGCAAGCCGCGCGCGGCTAGCAATAAAGGACGTGCTACGAGTCCGACAGCTAGTGGGAGGGCTATCAGTCCGGGTTCGAGTGTTAATAGGGCTGCCAGTCCTATTTCAGGTGTCAATGGGTGCGTGAGGGCTGTGAGCCTGGTTCACAATGGGAGTGCAAGTGCAGCTATCGGCGGTACGTACTATTTGGAGTCACCGGCTGTCAAAGCGTGCGTATGACTTCGAGTAACACCATTGATCATTCTATCCGTTATGGCAGGCACGATGACACCTTGGCAAATATACTAAAAAAGAAACGTGGCTTGGATTTGGGAACTCTTTGAAATGTCAGTCTTCGAATAAATCTTAGACATTAACAATAATCAGCAGAACTTTCGTTGCGTACGTAGCCGTAAGCCAAATAAAAAGCGGACGGACAACCTCCTGTTTCTAATGTCTTACTTCTTATTCAATGAAATGCTACACTTCAAGCTCTCCAACACTAATTTTACCGACGATCTCTATTGGAGGTTGGACGACGGCACTCCCTACGTTGCGAAACCTGGCGTTGCCGGTGTCGCTACTCTGGAATTAATTGGTCGATTCCGCCATGACCAATTCTTTTGTTTATCTTCTCTCGGTATAATTTGCACTCCAAGTCCTTTCGAAGACAGCGTGGCAAGTGCGTATCTTACTGCACCGGCCGAGCTCAACTGAGACTATGGAATCGCTTAGATAGGAACCGCGTGCAACCGCCGTCCAGGTAATAATATTAAACATTTGATAGGAGTGAAATATTTATTAGCTCGATCTATTTGAACGTCTATACTAGTAGAAAACTGTGTATAGCATCCGACATTAAGGCATTCTCGATTGGTCGCTCAGGATATCTGTCATTCTAAAGCTTGATCGATATAGATATGGTGCTTGGATTATAGATTATTCGATCCTCCCGGAAGATTGATAAGGGGATAGGATTCCGTAGCTGTTCGGTGATCTCCATGTCTGCCGTTATCGACGAACTTAACAACAGCACTGATGTCAATGTCGACGGTGCAGTCGATACATGCGACGACACTCCTCTCTCCAATATCTTAGAACCTGATGACTTCCGAGATAGCCTTTTTTGGAGAACCGAAGGTCAAACTGTGGTTTTGGTTCACTCATCCGATTCCTATCGACACGCAATGCTGACGATCTTATGTCGACCTGTTGCTCCTTGTGGCTTTAGAACCTGCGCCATTGGCGGTCAAACCTATCCTTCTGCGATTCCGGCAACCTCATCTAGAACTAGGGACTACGACGGAATGGAACAATCTACAGTAAGAACTTAATAAGATCGTTCACAAGCTCGCAGATGTCACTAATGACTCCATCGTCTCAAGCGTTTTCGACGTTTGTCACCTAAAGCTCGAACACATTTTCTATTGAAAGTCAAGCACTTGTAAAGATATTAAATGTACGCTTTGCTCTTTATATTCTCCTATATTGCTAAATGGTTGTCACAGTTCATGCAAACTTATGCTTTGCGAATATACAGATCGTGGTACCGTCTCTTGTTATGGCGTATGCTCCCAACAACTTCTAAGTGACAAAGGTATTTGCCAGATAAACATTGACCTATACAGACACTAAACACTTCATTTGCGATTATAGATATACAAAAGCTCTGTTAGCCGGTTACCCCGAGAGCTACGACGAGACTATTCAATGAGTTAGATCAGATGTAACCGTTAATGCAGTGCCTCTATACGATCGAGAAGGACTATTAGTGGTTCCGTGCTGGACTAACGAAATGTTTCTCGATAAATTAGTAAAGGTACATTTTACTTTGTACACCGAATTGGCAGGCAATCCCATTCGTGTTCAGACTAGGCTGCAAAACCTTAAGTTGATGTAGAGATGACGCCTTTATTAGTTCTCGCATATACGTTACTGGAGCCGATTTGAAAACTACACCCACTTCTTTTGCTATTCATATCACGGAGACATCAAATTTGAGCAAGTTGGTGCAAGTTGGCTTTAAAAGATTTATCGGCACAATATTAGGGACGCCATATTGGACCTATTTATCCTGATGCGATCCGATTGGACCACATCTAAAGGAAATCTATCATGGCAGCAGGTTCGCAGGGCGCTTTGCCTTTCTCGACAACAGTCTCAACCATCTGCCATGCTTGTCAAACACGCTCAATGGCTGTCACAAGATTCTCCGTCGTTTGAATATTTCGGAAATTTACTCAGATTTTCGGGATTAACTGCAGAAGGCAAAACATCCTCCAGCAATCGCTCATAGAACCTGGGACGTTTATAAAGTGTACGCGTTTAATTTATCCGCTACCCGGGGTGAATGGGTGTATATTCCATGGGTGCATGTTGGAATTTCGAACGAACAATAAATCTGGAATGATCAAGAAGTGTACTTTTCGACACACAGGTGCATAACCGCCACTAACCTATCTCTGAGGAAAGAAGGTTTATCACACGGGAAGATCCTCAGGACTGATTGAAGCTGCAACGGAGAATATTTTAATAGAAGGTGGGAAAGCATTGCTATTATAATGCGCATGGCACTCTTTGATATTTTAATCACCCTGTGAATCTAGGAACGATGAAGTCAGTCCGCTGACTCAGCCACAAGCCAAGGCACAAAACTGACTCGAGTTCGCCTGTTTCTTTCCCCAACCTACACTCATTTCCAGTCGAGTGGGTGGTGTGTGGCTTCTGCATGTCACCATTATGAAATACTTACACTTGCCCTTCAGGTTTCTCAATCATCTTTCCAGACCCCCGGCTTATCGTCGTTTGTTTTGCAGGTGTGGTACAGGTTACGTTTATAAGACATAGTGTGAGTGTTTAACAGACAATATTTTCTCCTCATTTTAACGATTCTTTACATGCATCTCTGAAGACCTCTGCTCAGCGTCTCAGTAAGCGCAGGTACCGGTCGTAACAATATGGCTTCGGATGAAAATGCCATAAAGGCTACGGAATTGAACAATTCAGGTCAACGATTACTGGAACAGTTTGACAATCTCAGGAACTCAGTTGATATTGAAAATGCTGTTGATGCTTTTCAGCAGGCTGTCAATCTTACACCTGATGAACATATGGACAAAGTAATCTATCTCAGTCGCCTCGGAGCTGCACTTCACACCCGTTTTACGTGTCTCGGACAGATAAAGGATCTAGATCAGGCAATTACTGTCCAGCAGCGAGCAGTAGAACTCACTCCTAATGAGGATCCAAGCAAGCTCACACTCCTGGTTAACCTCGGAAACAGCTTCGCCAGTCGATTCCAATATCTGTTCCACAAAGTTGATCTCAATGAAGCTATCAATGCACATCAAGAAGCCATAAACATCATTTCAGATGGAGATCTGAATAAGGCCGCAGTTCTCAGCAACTTGGGTAATTCCCTTCGGCTTCGGTTTGAGCAAGTGGGTGAACCTGGCGATATTGACAAGGCGATTGAACTTCATGCTCAGGCCATAAAACTCACTCCTGCTGGCCAGCTTGCAAAGGTTTTTCGTCTCAGCAACCTTGGGACATCATTGCACAGTCGATTCGAGCGGTTAGGCCAGATTTCAGGCCTCGATAATATGATCACTGTTCAAAGACAGGCCCTTGGTCTCTGCCCCCAAGATCATCCAGCCAAGGCAATGGTTCTTCATGACTTTGCAAGTTCTCTACATACTCGGTTTGAGCTCCGAGGTGATGTTGATGACTTGGCAAAGGCCATACCCAATCAGCAACTGGCCAATGACCTGACCCCAGGGAACCATTATGATAAAGCCATGCATCTCAACAACTTAGGGACTTATCTCCACACTCAATTTGAAAATTCACAAGATATTGCAGACTTGGAGAGTGCAATTAGGGCCAAGCAGAAAGCTGTTGATCTTACACCCACAAATCATAGTGATATGATACACTTTCTCCAATCGCTGGCAATATCCTTGTGCATCTGCTTCAAAACACGACATGATATGCAGGATATCAATAATGCAATTATTGCCCAAGGAGATGCAATAAAGCTTATTCCAGAAGAGCATCCTGAGAAAGCACTCTTTCTCAGTAATCTCGGAACCTTCTTTGGTGATCGTTTCAGGCATCAAAGTGACATTAATGATCTCCATAAAGCCATCTCTATTCTCGAAGAGGCTGTCAAGATTACACCTGATGAAAATATTGGCAAGCCTATGTGTATCAATAACTTGGGGAACTTCTTACACAGTCGCTTTGAACACCTTGGTAACATAGACGACATCAACACTGCAATCCATGTCAAGCAAAAGGCAGTTGATCTCACTTCTGATCAGCCTCTTTTGAGGGCAAAATATCTTTGCAACCTGGGAAATTCTTTACAAAGTTGATTTGAGCAATTAGGCAACCGAAGTGACATCAATAAAGCCATTATTGTCCTAAAACAGGCAGTCAAGATAACACCGAATCACTAAACAGGTGACACTAAGGCCACATTCCTCAGCAGTCTTGGGAGCTCATTCCAGAGCCGATTCCTACACTTTGGGGAGCTTACTGACCTCCACAATGCAATTGATGCACACAGTCAGGCTATCAATCTCACCCCTGATGGCCATTCTGATAAAGGAAGACGGCTTTTCAACTTGGGAGAAGCATTTCATACTAGTTATGAACAATTTGGTTTCCTGACTGACCTCAGCCAAGCAATCACTGCAAAACAACAGGCAGTCACACTGATACCTGATGGGCACATTAGCAAGCCAGGCAGTCTTAGTGGACTTGGAAATTCACTTCGCAATCGATTTGAGGCTATTGGTGATATCATTGATCTTGATAATGCAATTGATTTCCAGCAACAAGCTACTTCTCTCATTCCAGATGATGATGCAGGAAAGCCACTACTTCTCAGTAATCTAGGAAATTCATTGGGTGAAAAATTTGAACAACTAGCTGAACTCCATGATATTCAGAAAGCAGTCACTACACACCAACAGGCTGTTAATCTTCTCCCAGATGATCATTCTTACAAGGCAATGTTTCTCAATAATCTGGGAAGCTCACTTCATATTCGCTTCGAACGGCTCTATAATCATACAGATATTGATAGTGCAATCAAAGCCCACCAGCAAGCTGTTGATATCACACCAGCTGACAATCCTAGGATCCTTAACTTGCTTGGGAATCTTGGACTCTCCTTCAGTGCTCGGTTTAAGCACTTTGGAGATATCTCTGATGCTAACAATGCAATAGCAGCTCAACAACAAGCTACTGAGCTTGCACCAGATGACCATGTCATCAAACCTCTCCTTCTTAGCCACCTGGGCAGATCACTTCACAATCGATTTGAGCATCTGAAACAGCTGGAGGATATTAATAGGGCAATTGCAATTCACCAGGAAGCTGTGGCTTTGAGTGGGGATGGACATGCCAATAAAACCCCTTTCCTATGTAATCTTGGCAAATCCCTTCATTGTCGATTTGAGGCATCAGGTCATGATGCTGATCTTGAAAATGCGCTTAAGGCATTTTGTTCAGCAGCAAAAAATGATTCAAGTAGTCCATCTTCTCGATATGAGGCAGCTGAACAGTGGGCATCCCTTTGCATATGCTGGAAAACATCTTTTGATGCATTGGAAGCCTACAAGGTACTTCTAGTGTTAATCCCACAGTGTGCATGGCTAGGCCAAAAAATCAGTCACCGGTACTATGAATTATCTACTATGGGAAGTACAGTTAATGCTGCTGTGGCCACAGCAATCTCTGTTGGGGATGTTGGATTAGCTGTAAAGTGGCTTGAAGAAGGCTGAAATATTGTTTGGGGTCAAATTCTCCAACTTCATACACCTCTCAATGAACTTCATGCAGTGAATCCCAACCTTGCAATGGAATTACGCAGGGTCTCAAGGAATCTTGAAGCATCAAATACACTTGAGATGTTGAAAGCCCAGGATACCACAGAAGAAGGAGCACGGAAGCAATGAACTCTTGCAGTAGAGTACAAATTACTCCTAGACAAGGTCCGCAATCTTGATGGCTTCAAAAATTTCTTGAAACCAAAGGAATTAACTGACCTCATTCATGCATCAAGAAATTGCCCAGTCATCATGATTAATGTCCATGAGTCTCGTTGTGATGCAATTATCCTTCATTCAAATGACCCCAATGACTCTTTAATTCACATTCCTCTTCTTGGCTTTTCACATAGGAAAGCTGAGAGGCTGGCATCTCACATGAATACAATTCTCAGGATAAATAAAGTTAGGAATGAACACAAATTGGTAGTTGATGAACTATCACCCCTAAATGATAGTAGTCTAGAATCAATCCTGGGAGATTTATGGATTTGGGTTGTGCATCCAATCCTGCTCTCACTTGATCCTTTGGTGAATAGTCTTTTAATATTTTAACTCCTTTAGCTCATATAAGTCCCTTCATAGCTGAAGAAAACTGCAGGTCAAAAGATGCCTCATGTTACATGGTGCACAACTGGGCCTCTGGTTTTCCTTCCTCTTCATGCAGCAGGCTTTTATGGGACTTCTGATATCCCTCAAAAAAACAATCTTTTTGGTCACATAATTTCATCATATACACCCACATTGGCTTCCCTCCTGTGGCATTCTTCCAAGGTGATTGCCTGAAATGACTCTATGAGGTAGACACTTATCATAACACAACCAAATACTCCCAGCCAAGAGCAGCTTCCAGGCACAATAAATGAAGCCAAAGCCATTATGCGGCATATTTCAGAAGATAGCACACTTCATTTAAACCATGATAGAGCTACTGTATCCACTGTTTTGGATGCATTGGATCAGCATAACTGGGTTCACTTGGCATGTCATGGACTCCAGGATGCCAGCGATCCTTTGAAAAGTGGCTTTGCTCTCCATGATGGAAGATTAGAACTGAAGTCACTTATGACAAAATCACTGGATCATGCTCAGATGGCTTTTCTTTCTGCATGCCAAACCGCAAAAGGAGATGACAAACTTCCTGAAGAAGCTGTTCATCTTGCAGCTGGAATGTTGACAGCAGGTTTTCCAAGTGCTGTAGCAACAATGTGGTCCATTGGAGATGATGATGCATGCATAGTTGCTGAAGCTTTCTATTCAATAATGGCAGAAAAAAGACATGGTTCAGAGGAGTTGGAGGTTGCATATGCACTCCATGAAGCAGTGAAGCAACTGCTTGATAAAGTTGGTGAGAAGAACTTTGTAAAATGGGTGCCATTTGTACACTATGGATTGTAAATTATGGAAAAGATGACTTGTAAATGGTTTGTAATAATGCCAGCACCTATGGTTATTGCTTTTACCATCACTATTCCACAAGAATAAGTTCTATGCAACCTAGATGACATTGTTGATACACATGGTTTTAATATGTATGGAGCCCCATGGGCACCATATTAAGAACATTGGGTATTGGGTTTTGAGCATTCAGTTTTCATTCTTGTCAATGACATTTGGAGTTTATAATTGGCTTCATTCACCTTTTTTGCACAATTTGCTTTAAATTATAACTGATACTATAGTGGATACAATTCTAGACTATTTACAAGGAACATACTGTAGATGAACATTATCAGGATCAGATTGCAGAGGCTTTTAATGCAGAGATCTTTTATGGTACCATCTACTCAGGTTGAGAAGTCTTATAACTCAGCTTTCTGTTGGATAGCATGTATGAAGATCTTGACCTGGTATACCATGAACAGTGAAGTGAGCCCTTGAATGTTGGATCTTTGGTCCATTGTCAAAATATGTAAGTTGGTATGAGTATAATGATGGTGCTATGCTTCCCAACATACTTCAAATGTTTGTAAATCTGTCTGAGCTTCTGTCAAGGTATTATCCCAACATTAATAACATTGAGTTTGGTGGTGATGTGGTCTTCCTATTTTAGTAATACCCCTCATTGAGTCTTCTAGAACCTTCCAACACGTTCAAAGCTTCATTACATCTTCAGAGACATTGTAATAGAATATTTCTTATTGTGACCACTAATGAAATCTCAGCAGAAAAACTATATAAGTAGGTTTGTCTCAAAGTTACTATATCTGCACAGATGAGACTCCCTGACATCTCTTGCATTAGTAGCCAAAGGAAGTTAATGGCATTAATTTCCACAGAAAATGATGATACTGTGAACACTGTGAGGCTTTGTGAATTATCTTCCCACTTCTAAAGTGTACCCCCATCCATTGTAAGTGCTGCTGCTTGTGGAATAAAGCTCTTAGAAAATATTGCATGGCTTTTGCAAGCTTTTGGGAGGTCCCTTAGACTCCCCCCATAAGTATCCCTATTCAATTGATCCAAGGCTGACACTGAAAACCTGATGCTAAAACTCAATATCTAATGTTCTTAACCTGGCACCTGTGAGGCTCCATAGATATGAGACTTCAGTGATGGAGATTTAAGGTTTCTGTCAAACAGTATCCTGACTTCTTATTCACTAATATGACATCTGAAACATTGTATCAGTCTCAAAAGCCACACACATCAATGGTTTGTGCTGTCCTAATCTCAGAAATTCCAGTTTCATCATTTAATGGCAAAACACATCAAATGAGACAGGAAGTGCTGGTGTAGATGTAAAACAGTTATGTTACTGTTATTATATATACATATGATATCTAATAGTAGTGTGGACACCATAAGTGTCCACAATGGCTTGCATTTAGTGTGCTGGCACATTAGGTGCCAGCATATACTTTTAACTCACACCCTTGTACTACCATACTATCCCACCACAGGAAGTCATGCACATCGGTCGTTTTGCTGCCAGAGCCTCAAACACTCATGTAATATTCACATAATTTAATATAATATACTTTATTTGTCTAAGATACATTTAAGATACTGTTACAAGCACATTAGAATTGTGCACGCAATGCCAACAACTTGCCACATGAAAAGGAAGAAGTTGTGCACTAACTGAAAGACCTGCCAGTCACAAAATGTCACAGTGGCAGATGGGGACAAAAAAAGAAAAAAAAAACAACAGACGCAGTACAAAAAGAACAACAACAACAAGATAATTAAAGAAAAATAAAACTAAGCACTTGCATTATGCAAATGTGGGTCCAGAGGGAATGAGCCTTCCTCCTTGGTGGTCACATCCTGCTCATCACTGGAATCCACTGCTGTGAAACCTGATATTGAGGGGCCAGCTACAGGTTGCTCATTGTTGGGGTCTTCATCCTAAGTGATGGTCCAAGCCACCTTACCCCTCTGGCACCGCATTGCAAAGATCCCTTGGAAACATGCATCCAGCTTGAGTTCAGGCTTCTCCTCAAAGAGTGCCAAGATGGATGCTGTGAGCCTGCCCTTGGTTCCTTCTCTTGAAAGATTCATTGCAAAAGCCAATGCCTGTAGCTCAGGCTTCTTCATGGTCTTGACAGGGACAGTGAAAGTGTGTATACCCTTGTTCAAGATGAGTTCTTCAAGGTCCCATTCCTTCACAATTTCCTTGGCCTTCTAGGCTTCAGCCTCCTGGTGTTTGTGTTCTTCTTCCTCTGCAATCTGCTGAGTGAGAGTGGCAGCCATCTGGTCAGAAGTGATAAGCTGCCCCTTGGTGTTCACAATCTTTTGTAGGCTTCAAGGGTGGCATGGCTGGCAGCAGCAATAAAATTGCTCCACTGAAACTCCATCTCCTGTGCCTGCACGTGGTTTCTGGCTTCCAGTTCTTTGATTTTAAGGAGGGCCTGCTTGAGGGTGGATAAGGCGGAATCTCTTTTGTCCAGGGCTTGCTTCACCTGTTTGTGGGTCTCGAAGTCGCCAGCATCCTGAACATTCAAGGGGAGAGAGGACAGTGATGCTTGGCTGGGGTGGCTGAGGGTAGGGTAGGAAGCCGAACGCTGTTCGTCAATACGCCGTCATGTCGCCGTCCAATCCACAGAGGTACGAGTCTCCTTGTCATTTGATGAATCCTTTTATTGATCAGTGTATCATTACAATTCGTAACGAGGCTGAGATAACCAACCTCGCCGAGTTGCATATGAACACACCATCAATCCTCCACCTCAATCTACTCCGAACCTAACGAGATTGCCTGAACGAACGTCAACCTCCACTCCACAGACCAGTCCTTATCATACCCGCTGCAGGAGCATCTTATGTATTCCAACCTTCTCCTCCAAGTCCTATTTGCGGATGACCTTGATTTGCGCCAGCTGAAGATGTAACCTGAATTTTGGAGGCTATTTAGGAACGGGAAGTAGATCTGGCAAGGAAAGCATGTCGTAACGCAGTATTGGAAGGTATGTCCCAATATATTCCTTCCGCTCCACACAGTCATTGATATCGTTTTGGACTAGGAGTTTGCACGGGCGGGATCGCGTTCGAGCATTCCTCCCATCGCAGCTTCCAGCAAATCCACAGGATCCGCCGAAGTCGAAGGTCTAACTACAATGACCATTAGAACGTAATCTCTAGAAATGCATCTATTTGAAAGACGTACGATCGCAGTCGGATAACGCGTTGGAACGACATGTGTGCTTGGCTGTGGAGATCTGGGAGAGGTTCGATGCGTTCGAGGATGAGAGGATGGAAAAAGCCTTGTTGCTGGATACATGTTGTTGAGAGAAGGCGGTGATGCTGCGGCTGGAATGAACGAGGACGAAGAGAAGGTGGCGCAAGGATCTCATTGGATGAAGAGGCGATTGCAGTAGGTGTCGCTCCTCGAAGTTTGATCTTTTGATGTGATAGCAATAGTTGCTACCATCGTTTGTATGTATGTATAGCATCCTCTTCAACGGTAGGTAGATTGTAAGGCTGGCTCTGCTGCATGTCAACTCGACGCCGTTGCTGAGCTGTAGCAGTAAACATCTATCGACATGTGGTGACGACATGCGGTTTGCAGTGGTTACAATAAACGATATCAATGGGATTGTGATTCGTCTCCTATATCTTCTGTGATTGCAACCACATCGATGACGCGTCTTCAGGATGTGGAGACAGACGACCGAATATTGGACCACAGTAACCGGGATGATGGTGAATTGAAGTTGATAGGAAGTGTCGTTGTTTGCTTTAACAACTTCTCGACAACATACGGTTCCATGAAGCTATTGAGCTGACACAAGATGTGCGGTGATAGGAGAGGGCCAGCTTTGATGATGGGACACGTTATACGAAACGGACTCTGAACGAGGAAGACGGTGTGCATATAAGATATGTGCTTGAATGACATCTGAAGGCGCACGAATGCCTCGATGGTAAACGCAGAAGGAGAAGCCCAGAGACCGCCTGCTCGGCCATTACGCAGCGTAAGGTTGGCGGAGCGGATGGGAGGTAGCGGCGATGCGAGTGTTTTGAGAGGAAGCAGAGGTGTTAGATCGATTCTGAAAGAAGGCGATTTGGTTGGGAAGAAATGCGGCAAGGTGTTAGACTGCACAGCGCGTTATATCGTATTCCTGCGTCCTCGGTGGTCTGACGTTCCAAGTGTTTGATTTCAGACTCCTGTCTCTCACTTGTAATTTTCAGCTCTCTAAATCAAGCTTGTTAGAGTATGTCCACGATCTAGACAAACGCAACGTACCTGCGGTCCCTCCGTAAGATCCTCCATCCCTTCGTATCACCAGAGGAAAACCGGCCAATCCTCCTAATCTTACGATGCATCTTATTGTTATACCATCTGCACGACATCCATATCCCTTATATCCTCAACACGCCATGATCGCCTCTACTCGGGAACGGCCCTCCTATAGTGATCATGGCGACGAGACGCAATGACGCAAAGCCAGATAGGAGGAGAAGCACTTCTGACAATGTCAAGGATCAAATAGGTTTGAATCTAGAAAATAAGTACAGATGCCAGTGTAATGCATGAGAAGAGAATATCTGGTGGTAGAGCTCGCCAACTGATTACCAACTGACCTTCATTGGAGAGCGACCAAAGAGCGACTCGTCCTTGTCTAGTCGCTGGATTTCGGGGCCCGTTCGAGCATTCGACCTTCTTCGTGGAATGCATACGGTGATCTAAATAACGATCTAAGCGGCATTATGATGAGAGTAGGACATGGACGACGCAGAGGATGAGGTTGGAAAGGAGACTGGGCGCTTGTGGACAGGCACGATTAGCCAATCGCGCTCCGAGATCCCGGTGATGACGAGCCACGAGCCACGACCTGAGCCCGTGATTTGACTTTCGACCTCATTCTGCCTCACGACTAAACCGTCTTTCTACCATTGTTTCACCCATATGCAATACTGAGCTCGAGCCGACATTGAAATCCAAGGTACTTACACATTGCTTCCTCATCCCATCTCCGCCTCCTCAAACTTCGACCTTCCCAACGTCTAGGGTTCCTATTACTCCTTGCAACACACTCACAACGCGAAACAATCGAATGCAATTCCCACTTCCTCACATGCTGGCTCAGGCTCAGGCTCAGGATTGCCGTCGCCATTTTACGCCAGGTTCGCGCGGGGGTCGTCAGCCCTCGACTTCAACGATGCGTCGTCTATTCGCAGCGGCGGCGGAAGCAGTATTTTGAGCTCACTGCCTTCGCCATCGCATACCTTGCGGCGCCGTGCGAGCAATGATAGCGGAATTCGAGCGGTTGACGGTGGTGAGGCGGGATCGGGATCGGGATCGGGATCGCAGTGCGAGTGGTAGTGTGAGCGCATCGCTGAAGAAAGCACCCGTCATTCAGTCCATCCTTCCGAGGTCGCCTACTCTTCCCAAACCCGTCTATGCAACATTCGCACCTGCTATTCCAACTAAATCCAAGATACCCGTTGCATCTGCATCCCTTCGCCCTCCTTCGCCTTCGCCAACCTTAACGCCTCCTTCGAGCCCGAATTCGCTCGCTACGTGCAGGGATTATTCGCCCCTCGCTGCGTTCTACGCTAAACCAACGCCTATAATAAATGCAACGCCAAGCTCGCCTCCAAGCACCCTTGCAACCCAGTCTCCAACTGCCTCCTCGCCCACTTTACACCCCTCCACCCGTCCCACTACCCCGTCCAAATCGACGACACCTCCCTCCTCACCATCGATGCCATTAGGCCCCGGGATGGCGAGCAAGTTTATGCACTGCCAGTAATAAAGGACGCACGACGAGTCCGACACCGAGTAGGAGGGCGATAACTCCTGTGTCGAGTATTAATAAGGCTACCAGTCCTATTTCGAGTGTGAATGGGAGGGCTGTTAGTCCCGTTCGGAATGGGAGCGCGAGTGCGAGTTGATGGGAAAAACGACGGTGAGAAGGATGAGCCGATGAACAAATTCAGAAGTTTGGGTGTGAGGTCTAGGACGGCTTCATCCTCTTCGTCATCATCAGGAGCATCACATGCATTACCGCCGCTTCCGAGCAAGACAAGCCCGATGCCAGCGACGATTCCGCTCCCTGCGTCGGTGGCGGCGAGTGTGCGGACGAGCCCTAGCTTGGCGAGCATCAGCACGAATAACGCCGGTTCGCAAAGTCAGAGTCAGACTGCGCCATTGTCTTCTGGGAGTTTGAAGACGACACCGACTATGGGGAGTATCTCGCAGTCCCAGGCTCAAGCGCAACCTACTACGCCTGTTACACCCGCTCTCCCTCCTACGTCTACACCAGCCCCAGTCCCAACGGCGATTCCAATCATTTCGCCCCACACTATCCCTACCCCTATGCCATCTCTCCCACCCGTCTCAGCTCTCCCACTTCATCCATCAATCCCACCCCAATCGCAATCGTATCCCCATCCCCTCAGCACCCATAATCCACAGCCCGCCAATCACCCCGCCCACAATCCCCGCCGCACAACCTCCCGTTGTACCTCTATCGCCTATCTACGGCATGCTGATTAGCGCGATGCTTAAGGCGAGGAGGAGCAGCGAGGTGGAGAGCTTGAGGTCGGTTGGGGGGAGGAGTGTTGGCTCAGGGTCGATTTCGATTTCAGGGCCGGCGATGGGGGTGGGGGTGGGTGAGAAAGAGAGAGAAGGCGGGTTCTGTAAGAAGTGGTGTTGATGGGGTGGGTGTTAATGGACATGGGGAGGAGATGGGGAGGAAGATGAGGTTCGAGGTAATTAACTTAATTTAAATCTATCATTTATTATTATTTTATTTATTAATGTTTTCGATTATATGTACAGTCCGTAACAAAACCCAAACCCCGTACGCTCCTCGCTCTTTCCCAACAACCGTCGTCCCAAAGCCACCACGGCCAAGGCCTCACCAACCGCCAATCAGCCATCTACTCTGACGAAACCTCCATCCGCCTCTCTCTCGCTGATCTCCCCATCGACCAAGGCCCGCCCTACTCCCTGCATAAACACCTCACCTGTTCATACCTCTTCCAATCCGTCTAAAAGTTCCTGACTTACCCGGATGTGATGACCCTCTTAACATTGAACAAGGGGATTATGCACGCATTGACTGATGCAAGGGAGCTGAGGGAGGAGGTCCTAGAACGATTTTTGAGAGACGTGGGGTATGGGAGGTGGGTTTGGAGAGGGAGGAAGGGGGTAGAGTTGGGGTTAAAGGTGCATTATATTTCGTTTTCATTGTTCCTTATTATTTGATACTGACATTAATTTAATTTCAACTTTAATAGGATCTAAATGCCTACCTCCACAACATTTCCACTCCAATGCACGAATACGCATCCATAGCAGAGGTGTTCATCGCACAACATGCGCCGGAGAGGCCGAACGGCGTTGTGCCGCCTAATTCGCGGGTTCCAAGGAGCTTGGCGGCAAGCTGTAGGAGCTTTACGAGGCTTCTATTAAGGCTGAGAGAGCAAGCGGAAGCAGGCTTAAAGGAGAGGGAGAGGGCTGGGCTAGGGAGTGGAAGTGCGCCGACGTCGCCGAGGGAGAGAGATGGGAGGCGGACGAGCATGCGGTCGGCGCGGTCGTCTGTAGATGCACCGTCACTTTATTCAGATGGGATGGGGTCTGCACCGACACCACAGGCAACAGTAATGACGTTCCTCGCGAATAATAATAACAGCAATAACAAGAGGTTCAGTTCCCCGCTTTTCAGGCTGAACCATGTGCCGTTACCGCGGCTGTTTATGTCGAGTCCGAATGGGGCATAGTTATCGGATGAGAGCGTGATGGAGTGTGAGAAGGAGTTGAAGAGGGCGGGCGTGATGGGTCTTTTGAGGGCAGGGGATGTGTGGGATATGGCGGTGGCGGATGAGATGAATACAGGGAGGTTGGTTTGGGATGGGAATTATTTGATTGTGAGTTCGTTTCGTTTTTTCGTTTCATTCTTCCTTTGTTCTTTGTCGTTTGCTTACCTAGCATCTAGGACCTGAATTACTCCCACTCCCACTCAGGCGAATTACCTTGATACTTGAACTCGCTGGCTTTCTCACCGAGTTACTTCCAAAAGGTAATACGCAGCACAGGCAACCCACTCATGCAGATGGATGTTTCGCCATGGAGCACGGAAATCGCTGCAAATGTGCAGTTAGTGCTGGACAAAGCTGTCACTGAGACATACGTACCTCCAACCTCACCCTTAATAAACATATAACACCCTCATAGCGCCCCAGGCACAACCCACAGCATCCTTCGCTAGACACACTGCCCCAGTTCATCATCCACCCGAACTTCCCTCTCCCTAATACAGACCCCCAGCTCATAGTCCACCCGAAATGGATTGGCACTGGTGATTGAGGCGGAGGGTACAAACGAGGGCTCAGCGGACTTGTTGAGACGATGTAATGAGGAGACGTGTTTGAGTCAGAAGGTATTGGCTGCGATGGGAGGGCTGAGCGCAAAGATGACGAAGGGAGATGCGGGGAGAGTGTTTAGGATTTTGAGGGCAAGGAGGTACAGTTTCTTATTTTCTTTTGTTGTGTTACATATCGGCTAATGAATGATTTGATTTAGTTGACCAGGCGAGATTTAGATGAGGTGTGAGGGAGAAGGAGAAGATTTCGTAAGGTCCATGTTCTTGTTTTAAATTCCCGGATGTACATATATATCGGTGGATGTACATTGAAGAGTGTTTTTTTTTGGAACAGTATCCGGATTCCACTTGTGTGTAGCTCGAAATTGCTTTGTGATGATGACAACTCTCTTGAGGTTGTTATGAGTATGGGGTGGTAGCCTTGGCATTGCTGGGACTAATTAACCTTTCTTTTCCCGACAGACTATATTCCTGTTCCGTTCTTCATGCATACATGCATACTATTTCATTCTATTCTCATCAATGACTTTAGCCTTTCCTAGCTCACATTTTATACCTGCTTCTTTCATTTTCATGATACCAACTTTTCATTCTTTTTCTTTTAGTTCCGCTCTCTCTGTTGTGTAAATACTGTTGACTACATGTTGTTTCTGTGTTCCTTCCAAAACCCTATATATTGTTAGTTAGGTTTTTTTTCTATATTTCCCTCTCTTCCCTGGTGTTCATTGCTGAGTATGATTCACTGCCTTGGTAACCAATGACACACTTGTGAACAATGCTGGCTGGACTCTAAATTCAGGTATAATCATAACTTTTCAACACTAGTAGGGAATCCATCTCAAGAAGAAATGTCTGCCTGAGTCTAATACGATTGTGGCTTTTTGAACATACTGGCAGGACTGCATGGAAATGGATGAAATTAGTGAGAGGTCAATTTATATTGTAGATTAACTGCTAGTCACAGTACAATATGTAAAGACTACTTGTTCACATGTAATGCCTTTTTTCTTACCAGATGGACAATACTTATCAGGTAAAGTGGCATTTCTGGGGACTTCCATGTTAACTTGAAATCATTCTATTAAGGGTACAGTATTGGACTGCTCCTTGACACACCAACTCATATTTTCGGCTCTTGTGCCCACACCTCTCGATTTTTCTCTTAGATAATGTATTAGAATTATTCTATAGCATATTAGTTTGGTTCAGCTAATATATCTAAGCAGAATATGTACCTATGAATAAAATAGATGAGGGCATATTCGAAACGGTCAATTCGTCACACATAACCATTCCTTGACACGCTCCGTGACAAACTGTCACAGGTCATCTCTGCTGCCAACACACACCTTCTACACCACTCTTTCTAATAGAGATCATTTTCAAACTATAATGGAATCGAAAGCGGCTTTGTTAATCAGTTGAATACTCCTTATCCGAGCTCCAACCGCTTCCGGATTCGTCATCTGAAGGCTTGTCAACCTCGCCAGATCCACTGGTTACAGGGGACTTTGCCTTTGGTTCCAGATCAGCTCGTCTAGGTTTCAGAGGAGCTTTAGGATGCTTGGATTTTGGAAGCTTCAGTGCCTTGAGCTCATCCACTCGTTTCTGCCAGATCTCACGGGCCTCTTTCCACAGTGCCACTCTCCGTTGCCATTCAGCCTCCATGGCTCGCTTATGCTCTTTTGCAGCCGCTGCTGCCTCCTTTTTCTTCAACTTTTCGACCTCCTTCCTTTTTTTGTTTTCATCCCTCGTTCTAATCTGATTTATAAAGTTTGGATCTGTCATATGCCGCCCTATTCCTTCACCGGTCAACTTATTCCCCCGATTGGCCTTCTTCTGCTCTTCTCTGGCTCTAGCTTTTGCTGTAAGTTTTTTTATATGAACATGCTGCATCACCAACTGAGTATTTGCAGCTACAAGGCGCTGCTCAAGATCCTTTATCTGTGCTTTAGCTGAGTCTAGGTTATTGACCTCTCTCTCCGGCCAATGGTTGAGGATGGGTGATGCAGGATCTGCTAGAGGCTGGGTAGGAGAAGTAGACATGAGATGTGCAGTGGAGCTTGATGTAGAAAGAGCATCTTTCAGTCGTTGGGCCCTTTCCAAAGGTGTGTATAAAACTGGGTCTATGTTAGGATCCCTTTCGCTGATCCCCTGTCTTGTAGGAGTTACGGGCCCTTGAGACCTCCTTTCTGGTGTGTCCCAAACAGCCATTAGAGTCTTTATTGGAGTGTTCTGCTTGAAAGGAAGGACCTGGTCATCTTGAGTGGATGTAGCGGTGCCCAGTTTCATCTGAGTCTCTGTAATTACATTTGGATTATATGGATGAATGCCGGTCTTCTCAAAGGCCATCTTAACAGTATCAGGAGTGAATGCATTAAGAAAGGCTGCACCGAATACACCTGCAAAGTCTGATTTGCGAAGTCCATGGTCATTGGCTAGTTCAAAGGCTTCGATTGCCTTGGTCCATGCCAGCTTCATCCGGGCAAAACACACAACATCTAAGCCTTGCAAGGCATGTGTGCATTTAGCTGGGTAGCCTAATATAACGATCCCATGATCTAGGGCATATTGTAAGAGCTCCAGATTATAATGGGAGCTATGGCCATCAAGGTACAGGCAACGGAGTCTTCCCTCTGCTTTGTCACGGGTTTGTGCATCGAAATCATCAACCATCCATCTCATTGCTAATTCACCATCCGTCCACCCATTCGGGGAGCATGCAAACCTATTAGTTCATGTCAGTATATTGCAAAAAATATGTGTTATTACTTATGAAGCTTGAGTAACATTGTTAGCTCTCCAACTTGACCGCAGGTTCTTGCCTTTGAATATAATTGTTGGCCGAAGAACAGATCCATCTGCACATATAGTGACCAAAGCAGTTACAGTTTCTTTATTTGCAGTCCCTTGTTTATGTTGCAATTTCGTTCCTCGACGACCAATGACACGCTGTGTCTGTGTAGCCTCTTGAGGAAAGCCGGTTTCATCCATTCCATAGGTATCCTCTGGCCGGATATTCTTATTGATGTAATGCTCTTTGACGATAACATTAAACCAATGAGAAACAGCAGCTGGGTTCAAGGCACGGGCTCGTGCTGTATCGAGCGGCTTGCTCCAGTGGGACTGTAATTGATCACGGTGCCGCTCGATGAACCGATCTACCCAATTCTTGCCAATGCACTGCATCTCAGATGAATTACCCTTGAGGATAACATTTGCAAATTGCTGTATATTGCGATGTGTCAGGGGAAAGCCACGATCCGCTGATTCTAGTACATAGTCCAGCAGCATCTGCTCTTCTATGGGTGTCAAAGCGTGTTTGGACGCGTTAAACACGCTTAGTGATGTGCCTCCTTTCGCCAAGCGATATAAAGTACTAAAATTGACTCCGTAGTCTTTTGCTATTTGACGACATCCCTTTCTCTCTGCACCCGAGTGACCAAGCTCTCTCCGGTAGGCTGCTACAGCCTGTGCCATCTGAGCATCATGAACTTGTCTGTATTGTTTCGATTTCGCGGTTTTTGATAATGCTCGACCGGGCATAGTGGATATAACTGGATATGAGTGTCCAATTGGACAGAATTGTCCCAAGAGAAGAGGTCAGTGGGAGTGAGCGTGCCTACCCGACAGCCGCTGTCATGCAAAAACCAATGACAGCCGTGGAAATTCGAATCCTCGTCTAAATACATCAATCCAATCGTAACTAGTGTAGATTAATGTATAAACTGCATCTCTGATTACGTAGAATAATTAAAATGTTGTTGTGGCTGTTGTGATGGGGTCTACGAAACTTGAAAATAGCTGCACATCGGACATTACACCTGTATGCGACACCACTGAGCTCCAACGGCGTGATCATTTATTTTCAAAAAAATATATGTCAAAGATAATAGCTCTGTGATATATCATATAAGAAATCTAAGGATTCTACCAGGGTTTGCAATAATTTTATCGAGACTGTGTTGAGGAGCGGTCCTGTGTCAAGGAGCGGTCCAATACTGTATGTAACATTAACCATGATGAGCTCAGATTAAAGAATGATATTATGCTTGAAGTGACATGCAATAATAGCGAACAAGTATCAGAGGTGTATATACACATATTCAATTATCTACTATTGACCAAAGGTTATCCAAGAGTTAGCTTACTTTCCATGACACATAGAACAATCATTCTTAACATAGCAAGCAATCCAGTCTTCTCCATGATGGAAATTTGAAAGATCCAATTTGAGAGGATATTGGCAAATAACTGCTGTATTTCCAGGCCACCATAGTCCATTATAGGATTCAGATGGCACCCAAAAGAGTAATTTATCCTGTTGAGACTCGAAATCAGGGGATTTTGGCAGACAGAGCCAGCCATCAGCATTTATAAAGCATTGTTGAGTGAAGCATGGTGTTTCATGTGCATCATGAAATGAGAAAGTTGTGGAAATTAGTTCACTATCTGCTAGGAATAGAAAAGGGCAGGAAGTCAGGATGAAATAAAATGAATAAATATGAGAAGAAAACACACATGAGCTTCTCATTTCTGAAAACATAGCATAATCTTGGGAGGCAGAGGAAATCTGGTTTTGGTTAGGAGAGAATTCTACTGCCTGGTCTTCCTCTTGAGGATCACCCACAGTACCAGTCTTGGGATCCCATATTTGAATTGTGTAGTCATCAGAGCCAGAGAGAATTTGCTTCCCATCAGGTGAGAGAGCCACTGTTCTAACCTCATCTGTATGTCCCTGAAGAGGCTCACTCACAGCCTCACCAGTCTTGGCATCCCACATTTGAATTGTCTGTCCCAAGAGCCAGACACAATGTGCTTCACAACAGGTGAGAAAGCCAATGTCATAACTGAATCTTGGTGTCCCTGAAGAGGATCACCCACTGCCTCACCAGTCTTGGCATCCCACATTCGAATTGTCTTGTCTGAAGAGCCAGACACAATGTGCTTCCCATCAGGTGAGAAAGCCATTGTTGAAACTGAATCTTGGTGTCCCTGAAGAGGCTCACCCACTGCCTCACCAGTCTTGGCATCCCATGTTCGAATTGTCTTGTCCTCAGAGCCAGACACAATGTGCTTCCCATCAGGTGAGAAAGCCACTGTGAAACTGAATATTGGTGTCCCTGAAGAGGCTCACCCACTGCCTCACCAGTCTTGGCATCCCACATTCGAATTGTCTTGTCCAAAGAGCCAGACACAATGTGCTTCCCATTAGGTGAGAAAGCCACTGTGTTAACTGAATGTTGGTGTCCCTGAAGAGGCTCACCCACTGCCTCACCAGTCTTGGCATCCCACATTCGAATTGTCTTGTCAAAAGAGCCAGACACAATGTGTTTCTCATCAGGTGAGAAAGCCACTGTGTTAACTGAATGTTGGTGTCCCTGAAGAGGCTCACCCACTGCCTCACCAGTCTTGGCATCCCACATTTGAATTCTCTTGTCCTTAGAGCCAGACACAATGTGCTTCCCATCAGGTGAGAAAGCCACTATCAAAACTGAATCTTGGTGTCTCTGAAGAGGCTCACCCACTGCCTCACCAGTCTTGGCATCCCACATTCGAATTGTCTTGTCAAAAGAGCCAGACACAATTTGCTTCCCATCAGGTGAGAAAGCCACTGTGTTAACTGAATGTTGGTGTCCCTGAAGAGGCTCACCCACTGCCTCACCAGTCTTGGCATCCCACATTCGAATTGTCTTGTCCCAAGAGCCAGACACAATGTGCTTCCCATCAGGTGAGAAAGCCACTGTCTCAACTGAATGTTGGTGTCCCTGAAGAGGCTCACCCACTGCCTCACCGGTCTTGGCATCCCACATTCGAATTGTATTGTCCTCAGAGCCAGAGACAATGTACTTCCCATCAGGTGAGAAAGCCACTGTGTAAACTACATCACCCTGTTCTAAAACCTGCAGCTCACGTAACCAACCTTTTCTCCTATCATTTACTATTTTCAGTACTCCTTGAAAGTCCTTTTCATAACCTTGCTTGAGTAGAGACATCAGAGGAGCCATAGGTAGTGCAGAGAGGTAAATGTGTGGAGTACTTGTTTCTATTACCTTTTTGAAATATAATATAAAGCGACTGGCATCTTGACAAATGTCTCCAGGTGCAGAGTTCTATATAATGAACTTGATTTGAGAAACACTGACATTCAGAATCATATCAAATCTTGCCTTAAAAATATCCTTGGCATATTGCATTGCATCTACAGCACCTGGTATCTGTTCCATCAAGCTCATAACTTCCAGCCAGAATAAGAGTTTGTTCTTTAGGAATATCTCTGCTTCCTTGAGCAACTCCCCATTGCTACTTGTATCCACATTTTCTGGCAGATGTTCATGCCACCATTGGCATGAAAACCTTAAAGGTTTAGATATCAGACTATCTAACCTCTGAGATAAACCAGTAATGTCCTTGTTGGCAAAGTGTGAGGACTCTAATTGACCCATGTTGAACTGTAGTTCATTATTCATATACTTTAGGAGTCCAAGGCAAATATAGCCCAGGCTTTCTGTACTTGTAATATTGCAGATATCCATTTGAGAAGACTGTTGTAAGCTTTTTGAATAAGTTTCAAGTGCTTTATGAGATCTTGTAATATTCTCATACTGTCCAGTCTCTTCTTGAGTGTTTTCTTGGAAGAAATCTCTGAAAGAGAGATGACATAGATGCAAAGGTGCATCTCTATCATCAAGATCTAAAGATAATAGAAGAGGACTGAATTTCCTAAGGGCAGTAGAAATAGCTTCAGAAGTAATCTTTGATTCCTTGAAGATTATCTCCAGAATGTTTATAGACAGAGGTGACTTTGCATAAATTAGGGCTCCTAAAACCAGCTCATATAGGTTCTTCTCCTTTTTAGTGCAACCCTGAAAAATGGAATAAAGGATCTGTGCATAGAGTCTATCAAGATTAAGATTGTTGTCCTCAGAATGACCTAGTTGACCCATATTGGTTAGGATATCTTCAAGGTGTTCTGTAGCAATTCCAGCTGCAATATAGCTTGTCACTAACTTGGCCCAAATGAATAATCCTGCTGCATATTGGGAAAGCTTCCTAAATCAAGTTCAAGGGCTTGAAATGATTTATCCAGAAAGGTATGAATATCTTCTTTAGTTGTTGCATCAACTGACTGTCCAGTGTGAAGTAGCAGATGATGACAGCATTTTCCAATAGCTTTCCAAATATTGTCTTGATTACGGCTGGTAACAATCATTTTGAAATTGAATTCAGGCTGTTCTGCCCAATCTGCAAGAGATTTGTAGAAGATTTTCTGCCCCTCAGAAGTGTCACATTCATCCAAGGCATCAATTATAATAATGGGTGCCTTAGAGTGATTTTCTGAGGGAATGTATTTGAAAGTCTCTACAATAAGAGTCTTGAAGTCCTCTGAACGCTGACTATTATCCATATATGAAGGATTTGTCTCTAGATATTTATCCAGATAGATTCCTATGTCTTTGTTGACAATTGCTAAATGGTAGGCAATTGTTTTCCAGACATTTGAAGGGTCACGGAAATAAGCACTATCACGCTTGAAGAAGAACCTGGCACAATTTTCACGACCAATCTGTGATACCAGACTTGAAGCAATTGCACTCTTGCCAGCACCTGGACTGCCAGAGATCCATAGAAGGTTTGGCTTTGACTTCTTATCATGACACCAGTTATCGACAATATCAAAGATATGTTGACGAGTACCAGTCAAACAGTCATTTGGTAAGTTGTCTTCCTCAATTCCTTTGATAAGACTCTTCAACCTATCTGATGATTCTTGAAACTCAGTTAGCAAGAAAGAAAACTATAGTCTGAATTAAGTATGCTACATACCCAATTTCTTTAGAACATCAGCAATATGAACCTGTAGGCCATCCTTCACATCTTGAATTCGCTTCTGAAGATCCTTGTAATAGTCATCCAGTGATTTATGCTTGAATTGTGCATCAAGTAATTGGCCTTGAATAAGGTAAGTTACTGTTGACTCATGAAAAAGATAAAGTACTACTAACCAGTTTGATGCTGCCTCAAATAATTTCCAATCAATTGTAGGATATTCACAATTGTTTCGAAAATATCTTTCAAGGGATCTTGCAGTCTTGCTTTCTCACTAAGTTGAGAAATATCAGAGAGTAAAGGTAAAAGCTTCTGAAATTCCTTGATGAAACTCGTCATTTTTTCTTTGTATTCCCGGAAATTTTTAAGCATCTAAAAATGTCTGATTACTTCTTCAGAGCAATTTGATCTCCTTTCATAAACTTACAGTATATGGAATGCTAACAACAAGAATACTTGCTTGCACAATAGGATGTATCTGCAGCGGTCAGTCAGACCTCACAGCTAAGAAATGAGATATGTATACGAGCCTTGCTAAAGTCCGAAACAAAGGAAGCACATGTATCCAGGACATCGGAGTTGTCATCGAGGGCTTTCAAAAAAGTCCGTAAACCAGAAATTCCCTCGAACATGTTGTCTACGCATGTATCCAAATCAAATTGCAGCAGATCTTCCTGGGATATTGGTTAATAACACCACAGCATCAATTGTAAAATGTCTTACAGGCCGCAAGACACCTAATTCGGCATCCACTTCAAGAGAATACTTTTGGCCTACATTTGCTACATCATGTTAAGTTTCTAGTATTCTAATTTCTTTAATAATATAAATTGCATACCTTTATAATTTTCCTTTAGTATAGCAGCGTTGAGGAGTGCAGAACTATCCACGGTGTGCTTGTCAAATTTGGGACGGTTGAATAGATATTTTTTCTTAGAAGCTTGCGGTGTCACCGAAAAAGATTGAGAACGCAAAACGAGACTGAAAATTGCTTAATGAGATATCCCTTCGTATTATTGTGTACATACAGCGGCGGGTTGAAGGACCAGTAACCTGATGTACCTTGGACTGCCTCGTTGGTTTTGGTATCCTTGGACAGCTCATCGATACGGAATTCGAGGGTACTGGATAGCTTGATATCGTTATGGGATATTATACGAATGCCTGGCAACATATTAGGCATGAACATTATCATGAAAGGTGAGATGTACCTTTGATCTCGACACTGAAGTTCGATCCGTCAACACACGGTTAAACAAGAAATAAAGGTACAACGTACTGTTGAGAAAGTCTATTGAGTGTCTCAATAGACTTGGTAGAGTCCATGCTTGCTGCTAATTGTCGCAGATGTTGTAGAGGTAAGTAGACAGTGACGTGAGAGATAGCTGGCTGCCGCCTGGGAACAGCGCCGTGGCATACAAAGCGATGCAAGCACAGGAGCGGAGTTTTTACCAAAGTATGTTATTTTAGTATTCATAAGGACATCGTGTATTCAATCTGTCAGTCTGTCAACCCAGAGAAGTCGGTGTCCTACTCAGGCAGGCCACCGGTCCGAGACTCAGCAGCGCTCCGGTTGCATCTTGGGTCAGTTGACACTCTTTCTCTCATGCATTATATAAAGCGACAGTTCTATCTCGCATTACAATTACAGCATAGCTCACTGCTCAGCATTGGCAAGAAATATTACCGTACCAAGAGCAGAGTCTAGCATTAGCATTCAAGACGGGGGCATGTGCGAAGATCACCAGTAACGATGAATTGCAACTGGCAGCGCGTACGTAGGGATTTCGAGATCTTCGCAATATTATGTCAATAATGATAGTTCCAGTCTCCTCTTTGTCTAAAATCGTGATGCACGCCATTATTTCGAAACGATTTACAAGATTCGTGAATTTATCATACTGTTACCTCACCCTACTATTTTGACTCCTCCGTTTGTACTCTCGTTTTTAGCCAGACGGCTAAAGTGAATGCGCCTTCGGACGGAAATCTATCCTTCCACGGAGTGTTGACGTTTAAACATGTATCGGATAGATAGAGTATATTTCCAATAGCATTCACCCTTACTACGAATACACTCCCTTTATAGGACTTGCGTTGGAAGTAAGAAAATGGCTTTAATGTTGAGAGACGGATAAGACGAACCGAGGAAGCTTTAGCTCAACGGCTATTCAACTATCCAGTACGGCAAACTCATAGATGAGTGCAAGTCGAACTCCTATCCCAGCGACGTTCGTCCCTCTCCTTCCTTCATGCTTTGCTTCGAATGCAATTGTAGGGACGATTCCAATTGTGCCTCGTCTGGCCATTAAGTAGCGCGTATCTCGGTTCTGGCGCTACCTCTCATTCGCTTCTATGGAGCACGCATCCACTAACGCCGTAAACTCTCTTCTTCAACTGCTGCATTCCCGTCTCTTTCAGATACACCGTCCCCACAGCCTTTATATGGAAGCTCGAGCACGCAGCTCCGCGTCATAGTCCCTGTATCTCAACCAGCTATCGATTCTCACCGCGAGGAGCTGCGAGGTCGATCGGCGTGGCTCGGCGACGCATGACGGATAGCTTGGAGATTATCGTCGAAAATATACGTCGCCAGTCGGACGGACGCCCGTTAGCATGAAGATTGTCGTCGAAGATATGCGTGGCGGTAATGGAATTGGGGATAGGAATGAAGTGGGGCGGGTAGGGTAGGGTAGGGTAGGGTAGGGTAGGGTAGGGTAGGAAGCCGAACGATGTTCGTCAATACGCCGTCGTGTCGCCGTCCAATCCACGGAGGTACGAATCTCCTTGTCATTCGATGAATACTTTTATTGATCAGCGTATCATTACAGTTCGCAACGAGGATGATACCCAACCTCGCCGAGTCGCATACAAACGCGCCGTCGATCGTCCACCTCCACCTACTCCGAACCTGACGAGATCGTCTGAACGAACGTCAACCTCCACAGACCGATCCTTATCATACCAGCTACAGAAGCCTCTCATGTATTCCAACCTTCTCATCCAAGTCCTATTTGCGGATGTCCTTGATTTGCGCCGGCTGAAGATGTCACCTGCATTTTGGAGGCTATTTGGGAACGGGAAGTAGATTTGGCAAGGAAAGGGTGTCGTAGCGCAGTATGGGAAGGTATGTCCCAATATATTCCTTCCACTCCACACAAGTATTGATATCGTTTTGGAGTAGGAGTTTGAACGGGCGGGATCGCGTTCAAATGCTCCTCGCATCGCACCCTTCAACAAATCCACAGGATCCGCCGAAGTCGAAGGTCTAACTGCAATGACCATTAGAACTTAATCTCTATAAACGCATATATTTGAAAGACTTACGATAGCGACCGGATAACACGTTGCGATGACATGTGTGCTTGGCCGTAGAGGTCTGGGAGTTTCGATGCGTTCGAAGGGAAAGAGCTGATTGTTGCTGGATAAGTGCTGTTGAGAGAAGGCGGTAATAATGCGGCTGGAATGAATGAGGACAAAGAGAAGGTTGTGTAGGGATCTCATTGGATGAAGAGGCGATTGCAGTAGGTGTCGCTCCTCGAAGTTTGACCTTTGATATGACAGCAAACGTTGCTACCACCGCTTGTATGTATGCATAGCATCCTCTTCAACGGGAGGTACGCTGTGAAGCTGGCTCTGCTGCGTGCCAACTCGATGCCGTTGCTGAGCTGTAACCGCAAACATCGATCGACGTGTGGCGACGACATGCAGTTTGCGGTGGTTACGATAAACGATATTGATGGGATTGTGATTCGTCTCCTATATTTTCTGCGATTGCAACCACATCGATGACGCGTCTTCAGGATGTGGAGACAGACGACTGAACATTGGACCGCAGTGACCGGGATGATGGTGAATCGAAGTTGATAGGAAGTGTCGTTGTTTGCTTTAACAACTTCTCGACGACATACGGTTCCATGAAGCCATTGACCTGACACAAGATGTGCGGTGATAGGAGAGGGCTAGCTTTGATGGTGGGACGCGTTGTATGAAACGGACTCCGAGCGAGGAAGAGGCGTGCATAAAAAGAGATTTGCTTGAATGACATCTGAAGACGCACGAATGCCTCGATGGTAGACGCAGAAGGAGAAGCCCAGAGACCGCCTGCTCGGCCATTACGCAGCGTAAGGTTGGCGGGGCGGGATTGGAGGTGGCGGCGGCGCGGGTGTTTTGAGAGGAAGTGTTTTGAGAGGAAGCAGAGGTGTTAGATCGATTCTGAAAGAATGCGATTTGGTTGGGGGTTGGGAAGAAATGCGGCAAGGTGTTGGATTGCACAGCGCGTTATATCGTATTCCTGCGTCCTCAGTGGTCTGAGTTCCAACTGTTTGATTTCCGATTCCTGTCCCTCACTCGTAATTTTCAGCTCTCTAAATCAAGCTTATTAGAGTATGTCCTCGATCTAGACAAACGCAACGTACCTGCGGTCCCCGTAAGCCCTCGTATCACCAGAGGAAAGCCGGCCAATCCTCCTAATCTTACGATGCAGCTTATTCTTATACCATCTGCACGACATCCATATTCCTCATATGCTCAACGCGCCATGATCGCCTCTACTCGGGAACGGCCCTCCTGTAGCGATCATGGCAACAAGATGCAATGACGCAAAGCCAGATATGAGGAGAACCACGCCTAATAATGTCAAGGATCAAATCTGCTTGAGTCTAGAAAAGAAGTACAGATGTCTGTGTAATGCATGAGAGGAGAATATCTGGTGATAGACCTCGCCGACTGACCTCCATTGGAGAGCGACCAAAGAGCGACTCGTACTTGTTTAGTCGCTGGATTTCAGAGCCCGTTCGAACATTCAACCTTCCTCGTGGAATGCATATGATAATCTGGATAACGATCTAAGTGGCATTATGATGAGAGTAGGACATGGACACAGCAGAAGGTGGGTTATTGAGCTGAGACTAGGCGCTTGCGGACATGCGGGGATCGGAAGCTGGACGTTGTCTACTCATCAACACGTCGTTTAATCCATGCAGAAGTACGAGTCCCTTTTCTTTCCATTCGTCATCGTATTAATCAGCTTATCCTTACAACTCGCAATGAAGTTGATAAGTACCCAACCTCGTCGAGTCGCATGCGGTCATATCGGCGCAATCCTTCATCTCTATCTACTCCGAACCTGACGAGATCACCATGAGCGAACGCTAACCTCTTCCACAAACCGTACTATCCTACGCGTTACATGAGCATTCCAGCCTCCTGCATTTGTTCCTCGGAACCTTGTCTGCGGGTGTTCTGAAGTTGCGCCGGTTACTAGGAGGTGCGACTGCGTTGAGGAGGCTGTTTGGGAACAGGAGCTAGGATCGGATAGGGAGGCATTTGGTAACGCTATCTTTGCAGACATGTTCCTATGTGTTCTTTTCATGCCATATAAGCATTGATGTCGTTTTGGAGGAGTCTGCACGGGCGGCATCGCGTCGTAGCATCCGTCTCCACGATTTATCCAGAGTCACCGTCGGTCTGTGGATGGCGTTTTGATGTTCGCCGTAGCTCGACCTTCGACGTTGACGGATCCGTGTGGATATGTTGACATATGGATGCGCGACTGGATTTGGATGAGTAGAAAGGGATCTGGTAGGACGGATTGATGCAGAGATGCAGAGAGTAGCTAAAGGATGGGTGTTGGAGTAAAGTTAAGGGGGCGGTAATGTGGCGTGAATTGACGAGGAAGAGGATGACGCGGAGGTGATATGCCACCGAAGGAGCGGAAGTCGCAGATATCGCTGCAGGACGTTCGACATTGGTATGATAGCCGTAGCAGTGGCTACCCTCACTTGTATGCGTGTATGAATAGCATTCTTTGCAACATTGGTTATGTTGTGCTGGCTCTGCACCATGTCCACTCGACGCTGTTGCTGAGTAGCAGCAAGCATCGATCGACGCGTGTCAAGCGTCCAACCCCGGCGTTCCGAACTGGGACCCATGCCGGTATTTTCCTCCTCCTCCTCCTCCTCCTATAGCTTGTGAGATTGCGCCACATTGGTAACGCGTCGTCAGGTTGTGGATACAGACGACCGAATATTGGACCGCAGTAACCGGAACGGTGGTGTATCGAAGTTGACAGTAAGTGACATTGTTTGCATTAACGACTTCTCGACAATGGACGGTTCCATGAAGCCATTGACTTGACGCAAGAAGTGTGGTGAGAGAAAAGGGTCAATTTTGACGGCAGGACGAGGTATAACGGACTTCGAGTGGCAAAGACGGTGTGTGTTTAAGAGATGTGCCTAAGAGACATCTGAAGACGCCCAAATGCGTTGGTGGTGGATGCAAGTCATTAAGCAGAGTAAAGTTGGCGGAGCAGAGCGTGATTAGAGATAGCGGCGATGCCGGTGTTTTAAAAGGAAGTTAAGATGCTGAATCGAGTCGGACAGAATACGATAATGGTTGGGAAGAAATGCGGGAGTGTTGGGTTACACAGCGTGTTATATCCTGTTCCTGGGTCAGAGGTTTGACGTTCGGTGTGCTTATTTGTCGACTTCCCTCGTTCTGTTCATCTCTCTCAATAGAGCTGTTTGGCGGATTGATACGATTTGGCATCTGTTTTCAACCTCGACCAATCTTGATCGTGCAGGGAAAATCGGAAGGATTGTAATGCTTGGCGCGGTGTATAGATGTGCCGATCGGGACAATGGTGTCAGCGAAAGGTACACCGATACTTGCCCCAGTCCATCTCGGCTTGCTTTGGCGACTCCCTATTTATTCAGCAGCGTTCTCTTTCTCTTCCTTTACTTCCCGTCCGTTTTTCATTGATTTATTTCGAGAATAGGCCACTGGGCATGACTTCTTGTGTGCATGAATTTGTCTGTTGTCACAGACTATCAGCCAGTACAGTGATCTGGATCTCTGTATTATGTTCCTGGTGTGTTATGCTTTTAAGTAATTCATATGTGGAATAGCGAGGTTGATAAGGGATCGGTCAAAGGTTCACTCCATACTAAAGTTACTGGTTCAATGCTATATTGACCCGACGTACGGCGCATCTGAGCAGCGCGGGCAAGGTTCACACGCTCGCAAACTGGGGACGAAAAGACCGATATCAATGTCGCTTACGCATGATGTTCTGCACCTATACTCTCCTTCACTCAATCGTGTCGACATCTCCAGAAGGTCTCCTACTTTATGCTACTCCTTATATCTGGCCATTGGGTTCTCAATTCACTCCGTCCACACAGACAGATACGACTGTTCATCCGTCCCCACCCACTCGCCGACTGACCTCCATTGGAGAGCGACCAAAGAGCGACTCGTACTCGTCTAGTCGCTAGATTTCGAAGCCCGTTCGAACATTTGACTTTCCCCGTTGAATGGATATGGTGATCTGGATAACGATCTAAGTAGCATTATCATGAGAATAGAACCTGGACACCGCAGAGGATAAGGTTGGAAAGAGGAGACTGGACGCTTGCTGACATGCTCGAGTAGCCTATCGCGCTTCGAGACGACGAGCGACTGCGACACCACCTGTCATTCGCCTTTCGACCTACTCATTCTGCCTAACCGGCTGCAGGGATGATCGCAGTTCGAGTGTGTCGGGAGATGAGAGGCGTCCGTCAGCAAGGGCACACCATTGAAGGAAACACCCGCCATTCAATATATTCTTCCGACGCTGCCTTTCGACCTCCTCGCCTGCTAGTCCTCCATAATCCGTTCATACGACTGGGTTGAGTTTGGAAGCACATTTCTCATGCAACTTCGCCAACTTCGCGGGCACATTCGCCTCTCGCTGCGTTCTATGCCAAGCCGAGTACCACAACCATGCCTATAACCAACCCAACTCCAGCACTGTCCCAGCTCTTTTAAGCGCGCTGCCCATCCCGCTAACCACCTCCGTCAACATCCCACATATTCTACCACCCTAACACACTCTCCAACCGCCTCATTCCCCACCTTATTTCCCATATCCGCTCGGCCCCACCACAACATCGCCATGCTCATCCCAGATTCTATTAAGCCCCGTGATGGCACGTAAGTCACGCGCTGCGAGCATTAATGGGCGAGCTACGAGTCCGATGCCGGGTGGGGGGGTGATTAGCATATTTCGAGTGTTAGTGGGAGGGCAAGGGCAAGGGCGGTTCGGAATGGGAGAGTGAGATGGATGGGACGGATACGGAGGATGACGAGGAGAAGGAGGGGGCTTATGAGGAGAAGTTATTTGCGAGTTATCCGAGTCGGGGTGAGTTTTCATTTCATTTTGTTTATGGAATGATCGGGAGTTGGGACCATCCTGGCTTCAACATCGATGCGATGGCGATGGGAACGCTCCTCTCAGCACACCCGCGCACCTGTCGGTGATCTTTAACCCCCACGTTGTCTGCGAGGTTGAGCTGTGGGTTGATGCTCGGGTGTTCATTATTTCTTCGATTTTATTTCTATTATTATTACATCTAGAAGCACAACGCTAACATCTCTCTTATCCATCGCTACAGAGTCCCTAATCATCCACCAGCCTCGCCTCAAAACACCAGTGCGCGTGCGAACGGACTAGCAAACACGCATGAAGTACGTCCCATCCATCTCACTACCACTTTTTACGGTCAACTCTGATATCATGCCTAAAGATCACCTCACCCTCGCCCACCAAACGCACCTGCTTCCGACTCGATCTAAAAGGCATCAGGCTGGACGACGTCGAAGCTGACGTCCCTACCCCGCGTGCGATAGCGTATGCACGTCTTCAACCCTCTTTCAATTCATCTGCGACCAAGAATAAACGAAACGACGTCGGTGCAGAAGATGAAGATCTCGCTCTAAAAGCCTTCGCAGCAACTCTCCTCGTATGGATGATCTCCAACTTAGAGAGCAGTACCAACTGGTCGCATTTCACTCGCTGTGGACTGGGAAGTTGCAAAATGGTATCCGTGAGCTGGGTTTCGGCAGATCCGTGTGGGTATATTGCTAGACCGGATATTGGATAAGTAGGTGGGGATCTGGTAGGGCGGATTGGATGCAGCGAATAGATAAATATGTATGTTGGAGTAATGTTAAGAGAGGGCGGCAATAATGCGCTGTGAATTGATGAAAAGAGGACGACGCGGAGGTGCTGTGGGACCGAAGCAGCAGATATAGTTTCTAAAAGTTCGACTTTGGTGTGATAGCAGTAGTGGTTGCTAACCTCGCTTGTATGTATGTATAGCATTCTTTGCAGCGTTAGGTATGCCGTGAAGTTGGCTCTGCTGTACGTCCACTCGACGTCATTGCTGCACTGTAGCAGTGAATGTCGATCGACGTGGGGCAATGACATGCGGTTTGCAATGATAGACGATAAACGATACGTATCGAGTTGCGAATCGTAGGCTGAAGCTTGTGAGATTGCACCACATCGGTGACGCGCGTTCAGGATGTGGAGATAGACGATCCGACACGATCGACACACAGGTTATAGTAGGCGGGAAGATGATGCATCGAAGTTGACGAGGATAGTCCTTGTTTGTATTAAGGAGTTCTCGACAGCAGACGGGACCTGATACAAGAAGTGCAATGGGAGGAGAGGGACGGCTTTGACAGTGTGACACGTTATACAAGTCGGAGCCTGTATAGCGGTGGCGGTGTGCGTAGAAGAGATGTATCTGAACGACATCTGAAGACACACAAACGCCTCGGCTGTAGATGTGGAAGGAGAAGCCCAGAGACCGCTTGCTCAACCACTAAGCAGTGTGACGTTGGCGGAGCGGGATTAGAGGTAATGGCGATGCGGGTGTTGGAGAGGAAGTTAAGGTGTTGAATCGAGTGGGAGAGAATGGGATAATGGATAGGAAGAGATGCGGCAGGGTGTTGGATACACAGCGTATTATATCGTATTCCTGCGTCCTCGGAGGTTTGAGGTTCCACGTGCTTGTTTGTCGACTCCTGCCCCTCGCCCGTCTCTCTATTAGATCGACTTTGTTAGAACCCTCAGAACGTCTGTCCAGGATCTAGACAAATGCAACGCACCTGCGGTCCCTCCCTAAGATCCTCCATCCCGTCTGATCACCAAAGGAAAGCCGACCAATCCTAGTGATGGATGCGGCTCAGCTCAGCTCGACTCAGCTCAGAGCCGACTCGGTGTTTTCCATCCCCAGGCAGCTACGGCTCGGCTCACCCGCGGCTCAGCTCACGAGTCGACTCAGAGCTGGCTCTGAGCCGGCTCAATATCGACTCAAACTATGTACAATAGCAGAATAAGCAGGCGGATGAATAAGTCAGACATAATTGAATATATTAAGCAAGTTCTAAGCTATTTAACTCTACGTCCACGAAGTTACCGCCCATGTAGTCGTCATCCCAAACACCCATGTCTATCTCCTTTAGCCTTTCCTCCTGCCACTCCTTGCGCTCCTTGGAAGTCATCTTACGAAGACGTCTCCTGCGATAGATATTCTTCAGGATCTGAAGTGCCTCAAGTCGCTCGGGCGAAAGTCGATTCCTCTTCTTCGTGTCTGTGTCACTTGTGGCGCTCCAGACCCGCTCGACAGGAGTTGCTGACCCTTGGATAGCCAAATAATCCATAGCCATGCGACTCAGTTGCGGATAGACATGTTGCAGAGACTGTGTACCTCACATCAATGAGTGAGCATCAAGGAAAAGGACAGCACTCACATGCCAACACTCCAACGCTGAACGACCACCTTCACTAGGATGAGGACTCAAGTCCTCACCTAGGTAGCGTTCGGCCTCACTTTTCGATGATATCGCCTTCTTGCCCGATTTCCTTTCCCAAATCCATGGTTTCTTGATTTCAGGAGTTGGATCAGCAGGGGCATCTGGCTTCTTCATAGCATATTCGATGTTGAACTATCAATGAATTAATTTGATATTCAGTGACAATTATTAGACAACTTACCTTCTTGATGAATGCCTCACGAGCTTCTTGTGCAAGAGTCTTTGTGGGATTGGTTGACGACTTGTCATTCCACCAGTCCTCCAGATACTCCATCTTGACATATGGTGTAAGAACTAGCAAAATTGTGAGCACTACATCGTAGGAGGGAAGAAAAACATACTCATAGAAATGGCATATGCGTCAGAGGCTTCCATCTTAAGATAATAGCTGCCCAATTTGTTGATGCCTGCTTGTAGAACTTGCCTAATGGTGTCATCATCAATGTATTTGTCTTGTATCTTCTCCCATGCCGCAAGGAGATGTTCAAGAGCAGGGATGGCCATGAACAAGGTGGGATATCGGTCTGCTGAATTTGCTGTCCTTCATGTGCTTTCTGAGTAGGACTTCAGAATCAAAATTGTAATCAAGGAAGAAATCTCACCTCGAGGATTTCCAAAATTAGCGTCATGCGTGCCCATCCAGCGTCATCCACTTTATATTTACTTACACTGGAGACATCATAAAATTTCCTGAGTCTAAAAGTCTCAGGAAATCTTATGCCTCTGGCAAATAGTATTAGCATTTCTTGGGGCAAAAATTGAGAGGAAATGTTGATTAATTTGAAGATTTCCTGAAGCATAAAAAGTTGAATTGTGTTAGCATTTCCTGAAATTGGAAAATGTGCAGGCATTCAGAGTTTTCACAAGATTTCCTGAGGTCAGAAATGTTGGTAAAATTAAATGTATTTACTTAGCTTTCTAAATACACAAATGTACAGAAAATAATGGGTTTGTTCAATATTTCCTGACTGAGATTATCATGGGGAAACATCAAATCACTTTAGAATTTCCTGAATATATAAACAGCACAGAAATTTTGGATTTGTCCATGATTTCCTGGTCAACATTACCCTGAGGAACTGCTGAATTACATTAGAATTTCCTGAGCACACAAACATTGGAGAAACTCTGAATTTAGCTAAGATTTCTTGACACACAAACACTGAGGAAATGTTGAATAATATCAAGATTTCCTGAGCAAAATTACTGTCAGAAAATCATCATTTTCTCAAAATTTCCCCATTCTTAAATTTCCATATCCAGGAAATTTTAGGAAAATGATGATTTTGTGACAGTAATCTTGCTCAGGAAATCTTGATAGTATTCAATATTTCTTCAGTGTTTGTTCATCAGGAAATATTAGTGAAATCTGGAGTTCTTACAATGTTTGTGTGCTCAGGAAATTCTAACGTAATTCAGCATTTCCTCAGGGTAATGTCAGCCAAGAAATCTTGAACAAATACAAAATTTCTGTGCTGTTTATATTTCAAGAAATTCTAAAGTGATTTGATGGTTCCCCATGATAATCTCAGCCAGGAAATCTTGAACAAACCCATTATTTTCTGTACATTTGTGTTTTTAGAAAGCTAGGTAAATGCATATAATTTTACCAACATTTCTGACCTCAGGAAATCTTATAAAAACTCTGAATGCATGCACATTTTCCAATTTCAGGAAATATTAACACAATTCAATTTTTCATGCTTCAGGAAATCTTCAAATTAATTAACATTTCATGTCAATTTTTGCCCTAAGAAATGCTAATACTATTTGCCAGAGGCATAAGATTTCCTGGGATCTTTAGACTCAGGAAATTTTATGCTGTCTCCAGTGTTAGAGTGTTGGCATGATCCCAATGTTTTACCATGACATCTAAAGCCTGTCAAATGTGTTGAGATTAAACACTTTTGTGAAAGTGGATGTAGAAAATACTTTACGAAGCTTCACAGCCTGCTCCAACATGAAGTACATTGATGACCAACAGGTGACAACGTCGAGGAGCAGTTCAAGAGTGCCAATATATTCACCTTTGTTGTTCTGTTTGAGTTTATAGATCTCGCCTTGAAGTTTTCGGAAAGCCTCCTTGCGTTGGAGTGAGACTCGTAGCTGAAGGATCATACGATGAGCAGACAAACAAACATACAGATAGAAAACATACCGCAGCAATAAGACTTCGTAAGACAAGGACAGGATCGTGGAGCTCCTCCTCTGTAAGATCCTTTTCGGTGGCTGCAATATGGTCCTGAAATGACTCAGCTGTCAAAGCTTTAAGGACATCAACAACACCAAGATTATAGATATGAGGCATGCAGCTATGTATGTATCAGCTAAGCAGTTCCCCAATTACGAAAGAGACTCACTGAATGTGATGGCTCTCCCCATCCCACATGATGCCCATCTCCTTTAAAAGTTCCTCAATATGTGCAATCATTGTATCATTGTTGCTGGAATTATCTGTGGTGATCCATCCCAACTGCATCGAGGTTTGTAAGTATGAAGTTTAAAATGACATGCCAACGAACCTTTCTCTCGATGCTGAGCTCTTTGAGGACTTCCAGCACGTAGTCTGCAAGATTACTACCAGTGTGAGAGCCACTAAGCTCCTTGAAGCCTAAGAGCTCCTCAAGATCCCAAGAGCTGGAGTTTTCGCTGCTGGTAATATAGTGCCCGGTGGTCGCCAGGTAGGCCCACATTCCTTCAGAGGTCCATGCATCTATCGTTAAGCTGATCTTTCCTGGCACAGCCTGTTGAGATAATCAGAATATCACAGCACTATTTGAAGACCATCTCACCTTTAGTCACTTGTAAGGGATTATAATTAATCCTTTACAATAAAGTCGCGATTAGACTGTTATCCAGACGCATATATGCGTCTCTTGTATAAACCGTACATACAATGAGTTGACTTCGTGTCAACTATTCTAAGTCCTTGTGGACTCTTATGGACTCTTATATATGTGTCCATGTAGATAGTAGTTTATTACATAATATATATAGTTACATTACGTAACTCTGTAGTATAAGTACCTGGGTCAGCGACTAGCGCTCCCCAGCTTAACCTACACCTGTACTACATAGTAACTGAATACAATATTGTAAACAGTCTGTACACAGGTGTGACTAGCGAACCAAAGTAAAGATATTATCTTTACATCACTCCATCATAGCAACCTTCTCTGTTTTGCACTCTTGCATCAGTGCATCCGCCAGCCCCTTCCTTCCAGTGATGTCTGAAGACTTGATGTCAGGCTTGAGAATTTGTATGACTTCTTCAAATTCTGGTTGATCAACGAAAGACAGAGGCTAACAGGGAAAGATCAGCCAGAATTTAAGAAAGAAGGTAAGCACAACCAAAATCACATACCAGATCACATGCAGCTATAAGTTTTACCATAGCTTTTGTGAGACGTTCCCTGGAGAATGGTAGCCGCTGTGGTAGTTTCTGAAGATGGCTATCCAGTGTTGGTTCCTTATTGGTTACCCCACCGTCGAGGATTGTCTGCATGTCCAACATCTGTCGAAAAGCCTTTGGGTGTTTCCTCAAATGGCGGCACAGGGAATTGTTCGACGTTGTCTGGCTATAGCTGGAGACTGAATGCGAGGAATCATGTAGTTGAATCTGCCTGAGATGAAGACTTAGTATCGTAAAGTATGGGGAACCAAGAGCACGTACTGGCAGATTTTACAGTACCTGAGGTCGGCTTTGTCACCCTTGTCAGGCTTTGTGAAGAAAAGCTTAACAAGTGCAGTATCTTCTTTGTTGGTTCTAATTTTGCTTGGTTCCGGTAAGTGGAGTATTGGATCTTCTAGGTCCTCTTCTTCGACCTGTGAACCTTTTTGGGGAGACGGTGGTACCGAGGCGGACCGGGGTTTATGACCAATGGGTGGTAGAGTTTTTGCTGTTAAATTTAATTTGAAATGTGCCATGAATAAGGACATATCACACCTTTTTGGCTTCGCGAACCGACAAGCTTCAGCCTAGTATTCACAGCTCCTGCAGCAGACAAACACGTCGTACGAGGTGCTGGAGCAGCAGCAATATTTCGCTTCTTCTTAGATGGCCTGTTAAGCCCCGTGCTTAAGTGTCACAACACGTGACTTCGTTCAACCTCTACGAAGCTTCGGAGAAGGTCACATACCTTCGGAGAGCTTCGTTC
>KN837181.1:219321-229339 GCA_000827215.1 Sphaerobolus stellatus SS14
ATCATTCACATTATTCGTTTATACATTCCCCCGAACCTTCGCTATTCGACGATACACATATACCCATTTGTTCTATCACTTTATATTGTACTCTGTTCCGCATTTGACTTATTATTTGTAATACTTCCTTCCGCTTTCGTCCATGGACTTATAGTATATAAGTACATGTATCTTAGCTAGTTTTCTCCAGTCGGAAATTAGCCTATTAGATTCCTAGTCTTATAGATCTTAGTGTATATCATTCCTATACTCGAGCCCAGTGCTCATTCTCCACTATACGCTTCAGACCTCTATTACCTCTGAACCGAATACTATCTTCAAAGATCAACTCCGAACTTCACCTCGAACCTTTGATCTTACTCCGAAGTCCTACTTCGTTCGGGACTTCGTTCGGACTTCGTTCAAACACTTCGGAACTTCGGTATTCGAATCCGCTCTTATATTGTTGGTTCTAATCTGTTCCAAATTAAGGACACGTACAGTTCGAGACGGCGCAACCCACGACGTTGAAGCCAAGTCCTTCGGTTCTAACCCTTCGTTCTTTAGTGTGACTTTGTTCGTTACTTCGGTCACGCTTCGGAACCCTTTGTTAGGATCAGCCCGTAACATGGCCCCTGCTTCCCATCCTTTGCGGAGAGGCTTCCCTGAGTTCTTCACCGTCACTGGCTTCTGAGGATCAAATAAGAAGACATCAAACCAGACCGGGTAGGCAACATACCGTTATCTGATTCGACCCGCTTCCTGGTTACTCCTGCTTGTGATGGAGGGTTCTCAAGCATCTCGATATCACTGTCGGCATCTTGACTTGTAGACATTACAAATAGTTGTAGAGAAGGAAGAGAATTTTTTCGGTGTCTCACTCTGACTAAGCATCTGTACAGGTACTTCTGGTACTCCGTTTGAGCCGGCTCAAGGCCGGCTTCAGGTCGACGTGAGTCGGCCTGAGAATTCGCGGATCGTGCAACTACGGCTCGGCTCATGAGTCGACTCTGAGCCTGAGCCGAGCCAGAGTTGAGTCGCTTTGAGCCGGCTCACCGTGAGCCGTATCCATCACTAACCAATCCTTCTAATAGTACGTTTCAGCTTCTTCGTACATCATCTGCACGAGACCCATATCTCTCGTATGCGCAATATGTCATGCTTGCCAGGATTCGGGAACGGCCCTCCTATAGCGATTATGGCGACAAGATGCAACGATGCGAGCAGAAGACAGATAGGAGCAATACATCCTAATAGGGAGAGAGAATTGACGACATTTAAATCTGGAAAAGAAGTAGATATGCATGGTTAAGGGACGAGAAAAGAATATCGGGTGATAGAGCTCGAGGACTGACGTTCAATAGGAGAGCGACTCCGGAGTCTGTAGCTTCTCTAGTCACTGGATTTCGGAGTTCAGCCCTCGAGAGAAGCTATATGGAATCGCAATTGTACGTTCGTTGAGATTTTAAGAAGCACTGCGACGAGAATGGACTGCGCAGAGGATCGAGTTGGGAGGATCGTCATCGAGTAGATTGGCGCTCGCTGACAGGCACGACTAGCCTATCACGCTTCGAGACGCCGATGACGACGAGCAACGACGACTGCACCTGTGATTCGACTTTCGACCTACTTATTCTGGCTAACGACTAAACCGTGTTTCTACTATTGTTTCACTCATACGCAATCCCGAGCTCGAGCCGACAGTAGTAGCACCTGCCAGTGAAAATAAGGTACTTACCCATTGCTGCCTCGTCCCATCTGCGCCTTCCCAGTCAACTGAATTCGACCTTCCCAATGTCTAGGATAACTGTTACTCCTTTCAACGCACTCACAACGCGAAATAATCGAATGCAGTTCCCACTTCCTCACATGCTGGCTCAGGCTCAGTATTGCCGTTGCCATTTTACGCTAGGTTCGTGCGGGGGTCATCTGCCCTCGACTTCAACGATGTCTCGTCTATTCACAGCGGCAGCGGAAGCAGACTTTGAGCTCACCGCTTTCGCCGTCCCATACGCTCGAGCATTGTCCGAGCAATGAAAATGGGTTCCGCATGAGGGACGAATTCGAGCAGTTGACAGTGGTGCGGCGAGATCGGGATGGGGATCGCAGCGCAAGTGCGAGTGATGGTGTGAGCGTATCGCTGAAGAAAGCACCCGTCATCCAACCCATCCTTCCGAGGCCGCCTACTCCGCCCCATCCTCCCAAACCCGTCTATGCAAAATTCGCACCTGCTATCACAACTAAATCCAAGATACCCGTCACATCTGCGTCCCTTCGCCCTCCTTCGCCTTCGCCCTCCTTAACGCCTCCTTCGAACCCGAATTTGCTCGCTACGCGCAGGGCTTATTCGCCCGTCGCTGCGTTCTCCGCTAAAATAAACGCCTATAATAAACGCAATGCCGAGCTCGCCTCCAAGCACCCTTGCAACCCTCCCTCTAGGCGCAGCGAAACCCACTCTCCAACCGCCTCCTCGCCCACTTTACACCCCGTCTCCACCGTCCCACTACCCCATCCAAATCCACGACACCTTCCTCCTCACCATCGACGCCATTAGGCCCCGGGATGGCGGGCAAATTACGCGCGGTGAGTATCAAAGGACGCATGACGAGTCGCCGGGTGGGAGGGCTAATAGTCCGGTTTCGAGTGTTAATGGGGCTGCTAGTCGCATTTCAAGTGTCAATGGGAGTGTGAGGGCTGTTAGTCCCGTTCGGAATGGGTGTGCGAGTGTTAGTGGGATGAGTGGGACGGATACGTAGGATGATGAGAAGAAAGACACGGCAAAGGGCCCTATGAGGGGAAGTTATTTCGCGAGTTATCCGGGTCGGACACTTGTGAGTTGCATTTTATTTTGTGATTTGAGATGTAATTATCCTGGGCTTGATGACGACGCGCTGTGTCGATCGTCCCAGCACACCCGTGGACTGGTGCTCTATAATATTTACTTTGTCTGCGAGGTTGTGGATTGATGCGTCTATGTCTGCGTGCGCATATTTATTATTTATTCGATTTTATTTCTATTTCTATTTCTATTATTATTATCATATATACGAACAACCCGCTAATATCACTTTACAGAGCCCCCAATCATCCACCAGCCTCGCCACAAACGCCAGCGCAAGTGCGAACGGAAGTGTTAACGGACATGAGGTAGGCACCGTTATCTCACTACCGCTTCTTACTACGCCACTAACAACACTTCTCGCATATTACAAACCTTTTCATCACCCACCAACGTACCCTAGTCCCATCCACATCCCTCACACTCGATCGTAAAGGCACCGGCATAGACGACCTCGAAGCGGACGTCCCTACTCCGCACGACTGCGTACCCGCCTTCAACTCCTCCTTCCACTCCCAACTCCAAAGATAGCATCGAAGCCACCAAAGGAAATGGAAATGATGCCACCGAGGAGGATGACCCGTCCTAAAAGCCTTCGCAGTGACCCTCCCCGCCTCTATGATCTCCAACCTAGGCAACAGCACGACTCCTGTTAGGGCGACTTGGGTTAGGACGACTAGGCAGGCGATCCCAGGGTGTTTAATGGACATTCTATTAATCCTAATGCTTCTGCTACTTCTAATAATGCTGCTACTTTTAATGGCAATGGTGATGCACATATCAACGGAACCGAAAAGAAAGAAGACATAAGCATGGGGAGTGTGTCCAAGCCCAACCATCCCAAGCTGCATCCCCTTACCCGTTCCCATTCCTAGCATGGAGGAATGCATCACCACACTCTCCTATGATTTGGGGATCTCAAGGAACGGGACGCCCAATGGATTGAGGTCGAAGAGTGAGACACCTAATGGGTCTTTGCCTGGGACGCCGATGAAGGGAACACTGAATAGGGGTGTGAGCGGGATGGGGGGAGAGGGAGAGGATTCGGATGTTGGAGGAGACGGAGAGGATTGAGAGGGAGGTTGGGGGCGTGGGGAGGAAGGTTATTATGGGTGTGGGTGCGGGGTTTAGGGATAGGAAGGGGGGTGAGGGAGTGGGTGTGGAGGGAGGGAAGAATAGTGTTGAGGAGCCCAGCAAATTCGGGAGTTTGGGCATGAGGTCTAGGACAGCTTCCTCGTCACCATCAGCATCTCACCTACTGCCTGCACTCACCATTTCCAAGTCCGATCCCAGTGACGATCCCGCTCCCTGTGTCGGCTGCTGCGAGTGTGCAGACGAGTCCAAGTATGGTGAGTAGCATGAATATCAACACAGCGCAGAGTCAGACGTCAGACGTCATTTTCTGGGAGTTTGAAGGCGAAGCCGAGTGTGGGGAGTGTAAGGGCAACCCTCGGAGTCCGACGGAAATCACGCCAGACCTAGCAGAGGGGAAATCCAAAGAGAAAGTCTTGGATTGCCTCTGCTAGCATGAGCCCAATAAATACTGCAAGGAATCAGGAACCATTGATGCCAAGAAATACACAATAAAGAGACCACATGCACATCAGGAACGAGGAACGAGAATAATACCATAAGGACCACCCTGACTACACCCTAACCCGTGCCCCTGCATCCAGACTCCGAACCTGCCACTGCATCCACCCTAACCTCCCGCTCTCCAGCCACAACAAGGGCCTACAACCGGACTCCAATACCATAGAACGGACTTGATGAGTTGTGCCTCGGAGTCCGCTTGCATCTCTATTCCTATACCACGAAGAGTGAGTATGGGACATACGACTGTAGGGGTCTCGGACTCCGGGATCCTGTTGACCAGTGTTGAAGCGGAGTCCGGACGACTGTGAAAATGGAGTTTTAGGGTCGTCCCCTGACAGGGAGTATCTCGCAGCCACAACCACAACAAGTGTTGTCTGTGTTGGTTACACCCGTTCTCCCTACCCCAGCATCAGCGCCGATTCCAATCATCTCACCCCACACTATCCCAACCCCTACCCTTCCATCCGTTGGATCTCTCCCACCTCTATCAATGATTGAAACTGTTCACGTTGTTTCTCCTATTCCCAGCATGGCATCTTTGTCTGCATCACCCATGATACATGACGGCATGCCAAATGCCCTGCCCATAATTCTGAACGCATGACCTCTGGTTGCACCTGCTTCACCTATCTATGGCATGCCAATCAGCATGATGCCTAAGGCTAGAAGGAGCACTGAGGTGGAGAGTATTAGGTCGTTTGGGGGGAGGAGTATCACTTTGGCTTTGAGGCTGGCAATGGGGGGCAGGTTCGATTTCAGGGTCGGGTGTAGGTGAGAAAGCGGGTTCTGTAAGAAGTGGTGTTGATGGCGTTTTAAAGGGCATGGACATGGGGATGAGATGGGAATGGGGAGGAAGATGAGCTTCAAGGTAAATTAATTTATATTAAACTTTTCATAATTGTTATTTATTAATGCGACTTATTTAATGATACACTCCGTAACGAAGCCCAAACTGCGGCCTCTCCTTGTTCTTTCCCAACAACCATCATCCCAATCTCCCCAGCAAGGACAAGGACAACACCACCTATACTGCCAGTCAACTGCCTCCATCTACTCTGCCGAAACCTCCACATCCACCTCCCTTGAACCTTCCTCCATTATTGAGCAAGGTCCACCCACCCTACCTCCACAAACACCTCACCCACCTGTACCTCCTCTGTCTTACGATTCCTGACATACCCGGATGTGATGACCCTCCTAGTGGTGAATAAGAAGATTAGACACGTGCTGACTGATGTGTGGGAGCTGAAGGAGGAGGTTTTGGAGTGCTTTTTGAGGGGCATGGGGTGTGGGAGGTAGGTTTGGGGTTGAAGGTGTGTTCATTCATCCATTTTCTTATTCGTTTATTTGAATGCTAATGTTATGTTATTTGATGGTATGTGTAGGATCTAAACACCTACCTCCGCAGTGTCTACACCCCAACGCACGAATGTGAATTCATAGTGGAAGCATTTATAGCCTAACATGCGCCGGAGGGGTCAAACGGTGTGGTTTAGTTTGCGGGTCCTTAGGATTTTGGGGGCAAGCTGTAAGAGCTTTACGAGGCTTGTCTTAAAGCTGAGAGAGCAGGCGGAGGTGGACTTGAAGGAGAGGGAGAGGGCAGGGATGGGAAGTGGAAGTGCGCCAACGTTGCCGAGAGAGGGACGGGAGGAGGACAAGCATGCAATCACCGAGGTCGACTGTGGATGCGCCATCACTTTATTCGGATGGGACGGGGTCTGCTCCACTACAAGCCACAGCATTCCTCATGAATACCAATAACAATAACAACAAGAGGTTCAGTTCACCGCTTTTCAGGCTGAACCATGCACCATTATTGCGGATGTTCGTGCTGAGTTCGAACGGGGTGTGGCTGTCGGATGAGAGTGTGATGGAGTGTGAGAAGAAGCTGAAAAGAGCGGGATGGTGGGTCTGTTGATGGGGGGCATGGTGTGGGATACAGTGGTAGCGGATGAGATGTATGTGGGGAGGTTGGTTTGGGATGGGAACTATTTGATTGTGAATTTTGCTTTTCTTTTCATTCTTTTGTCATTCTTTGTTTAGTTTACTAATGGCTTGCTTTGTGTAGGACCTGAATTACTCGTATTCCCACTCAGGCAAACTACCGCAATACTTGAACTCACTGGCTTTCCTGCCAAGTTATTTCCATAAGGTTATAAGGAACACGGGCAATCCGCTCGTGCAGATGGACATTTGGTCATGGAGCACGGAGATTGCTGCAAATGTGCAGTTAGTGTAGGATACAGCCGCCACTGAGATGTATGCACCCCCAACCTCACCCTTCATAAATATGTAACACACAGCACCCCAGGCACAACCCACAGCATCCTCCGCTGGATGCACTGCATGCACTTCACTGTCCACCCTAACTTCCCTCTCCCCAATACAGATCTCCAGCTCATCATTGATCCGAAATAAGTTGGCAATGGTGGTTGAGGCGGAGGGCACGAATGAGGGCTTAGTGGATTTGTTAGGACAGTGTAATGATAAGATGTGTTTGAGTCAAAAGGGCCTTGCTGCGACAGGCAGGTTGAGTGTGAAGATGGCAAAGGGAGATATGGGGAGGGTGTTTAGGATTTTGAGGGCAAGAAGGTACATTTTCTTATTTATCTTTTTTGTGTATTTTTTGATGAAGCTGTCTTTGTTTTTGGTTTAGTCAACCAGGCGAGATTTTGATGAGGTGTGTGAAGGAGGAGATAATTTCGTAGGGTGCATCCCTTGTTTTAAAATTCCCAGATATATGGATATATGAGTGTGTTTTCTTGGAACGGAACACTGTATCCGTGTGTGTGTAGTATGAAATTGCTTTGTGATGATGACACTCTTGGAGTTAGTATGATTATGGTGTGGTGGCCTTGGCATCACTGGGATTGATTCTTTTCTTTCCTTTCTTTTCTCGAATTGACTATTCTCATTCCGTTCTTCATACATACATGCATTATGTTCTGTTCTATTCTCATCAACCACTTTAGCCTTTCCTAACTCATATTTTATACCTGCTCCTTCTTTCATTGTTATGATATTAACTTTTCTTTGAATACTTTCTTTTTAGCTCTGCTCTCTGTTGTGTAAATATTGTTGTGAACTACATGCTGTTTCCATGTTCCAATACCCTATATGTTGTTAGTTAGACTTTTTATATTTCCTTCTCATACCTGGTATTTGTCACTAAGTATAATTCACTGCCTTAGTAACCAATGACACACTTGTGGACAATGCTCACTGCAATGCTCACTGGACTCTAGATTCTGACAAATGGTAGCTTTCAACACCGGTATGGATGTAACAGAGATAGTCTGTTATATCAATAACTAGATATGTACATATATGCTATATAATGTATATAATGGATAACTAATATATATATTAGTTATATGCACTACATCAGTGATGTAGTTATATTTAGGGTGGACACCATATGTGTCCACAACGGCTTGTATTTAGCATGCCGGCGCATTAGGCGCCGGCATATATCTTTTAAACCACACCTACATTGTACTACCTACTCAATATATACCTGAGTTCAGTTAGTCCTAGGTGTGATCAGATATAAACACGTTATAATGGAGTCCATTGCAAAACAATTCTGTCCCAACTCTAATACAGTGGTGACCTTTTGAACATAGTACCAACTGGATTACTTACATAGAAAAAAAAAAAAGTTGATGTAGAATCAATATATATTGTGGATTAACGTTTAGGCACAAAGCACTATACAACATGTAAACATTAATGAAATATTTATACTTGTGCACACTTGATGATTTTGTCTGGCCAGATATACACCATCAGGTAAGGTATTTACAACTGTTTTCAGTACATAAAGTGGACTCCCACAATCATGTGATGTTCACAAAAAATAATGCTTTGCAAACATTTTACAATAGCTCCTCTATTAAGTTTTTCATAATATATAACTGATTCTGGTTATTAAAAAAAGGCTTGAAATCTGCTCCTAGGACTCTCCTGCATGAATAGGTGGATGTTAAGATACACAAATCAGTCTAAAAATCATCTAAAATACAAATATATGGATTAGAAATTCCACCCTACCTCAATGTAACCAGGGGAAGGCAGTCCTAGGGTACAAACCTAGGCATGGGGACCACCAGGCCTGATGTACCCAAGGACCACCTTTCCCAGGTTCTGTGGAGACACAGTGAAGTTTCCAATTTATACATACATATATATATATATTAAGACAATTTCTAGACTACTTTCTGTGTCTTAATATCTCCCTGTTCATGCAGGAAAGCCTAGGGAGCAGATTTCAACTTATGTTTTTTTATGAACAGAATCAGTTGTATATTAGGAAGAAATAAATACAGGCGCTTATTGCTCAGCATCAAAAACCCAATAATACAAATTTCCTAATCTTAACTTGAAGTGGTTGAGGAGCTATTGAAAAATGTTTGCAAAGTATTATATTTTGCAAACATCACATCATCATGGGAGTCTGCCTTTTGTACAGAAAACAGCTGCAAAGCTTCCATGTTACGTTCAGGGTCTTTTGTATTAACCCAGGGATCATTAGTGAAAATGATGTAACAATGTTAAAATCAGTGAGAAAGAGAGAGAACACAGAATTAAAAAAATATGAGGCTTGAAGTCAACATGCAATAATAGTAAACAAGTATCAAGGGGTGTACATGTCCAATTATCTACTATTGACCAAAGGTTGTTTCAGTTAGTTCACTTTTTATGACATTTAGGACAATCATTCTTAATATAGCAAGCAGTCCAGTTTTCTCCATGATGGAAATTTGAGAGATCTAGCTTTAGAGGATATTGGCAAATAAGTGCAGTATTTCCTGGCCACCATAGTCCATTACGGGATTCAGGTGGGAGCCAAAAGAGTAATATATCAGGTTGAGACTCAAAATCAGGGGATTTTGGCAAACATAGCCAGCCATCAGCATTTATAAAGCATCGCTGAGTGAAGCATGATGTTTCATGTGCATCATGAAATGAGAAAGTTGTGGAAATTAGTTCACTATTTGCTAGGAATAGAAAAGGGCAGGAAGTCAGGATGAAATAAAATGAATAAATATGAGAAGAAAACACACATGAGCTTCTCATTTCTGAAAACATAGCATAACCTTGGGAGGCAGAGGAAATCTGGTTTTGGTTAGGAGAGAATTCTACTGCCTGGTCTTCCTCTTGAGGATCACCCACAGCACCAGTCTTGGGATCCCATATTTGAATTGTGTAGTCATCAGAGCCAGAGACAATTTGCTTCCCATCAGGTGAGAGAGCCTCTGTTCTAACCTTATCTGTATGTCCCTGAAGAGGCTCACTCACAGCCTCACCAGTCTTGGCATCCTGAATTTGAATTGTCTTGTCAGAAGAGCCAGACACAATGTGCTTCCCATCAGGTGAGAAAGCCAATGTCTCAACTGAATGTTGGTGTCCCTGAAGATGCTCACCCACTGCCTCACCAGTCTTGGCATCCCAAATTTGAATTGTCTTGTCCCAAGAGCCAGAGACAATGTGCTTCCCATCAGGTGAGAAAGCCACTTTCCCAACTGAATATTGGTGTCCCTGAAGAGGCTCACCCACTGCCTCTCCAGTCTTGGCATCCCAAATTCGAATTGTCTTGTCATA